>WSFP011480213.1:0-16300 GCA_009831015.1 Picea engelmannii
CTTCCTCTAGATGCTTCTTTTTAGTATAAATAGGAGTCGAGGGTATGAGAACCCTAGCTTGGATATTATTGTAATAGAGTGTTGCTCGACTGGAGGTTTCCCCCTCGAAGAGGCCTGTGAACATTGCTATCTGATTCAAAGTGTTATTTCTGTTGCTATTTCGTATATCATTTCTGTGTATTGTGAAGATTATGCTGGATATTTTACTGCTATTCTGTCATTTCTATCATTTTGTTTCTGTTCTGCATATTTTATATATCTGGTATCTTGCATTCTCTGCCTGATCATCGAGATCATCTTATATGTTCCCGACAAGCCATAGAAGACCTTTGGGTAGTGAAGTTCTACACTGATATTACACTCCTACCCAAGTTTTGGAGATTTTGATGTTGTTGCTCAAGCTCTGAAGATATCACCTCCAGCCATTAGGCATCTTTGGCTTCTTGAAGATGGATACTATACATGTATATATTTTTATTTTGAGATGTAGATCCATTGTGTAATTCTCATGACTACACTTTATATAGTTATATGACATGGATCTACAGTGTATTTGATTGGAAGCCATGATTTTATTTCATCCCAAGCATGGGTATGCCCACCTCGGTGAGACAAATTGTTATTTTGCAGATGGAACCTCCTGAACTCTGGTCCCTGGGCACACTCACTTCATACATTGGTGAATATTTGTAATGTATTTCAGCCATCAGATGCTCTTCTGACCTCACACATTAGGAGGCATCTGTTATAACCCTAAACTGCACCAGACATGCATACCTGGCATCATGCCATCTTACTTGTTATCTTTTCCAAGCCATCACTGAAAAACTCTTCTAAAAACCATTGGTTTGAAGGTGTATGTTCCCTACGCCACTATTTCCCACGTACACACACTTGTTGAACCACTACATCTCACATACACTCACCAAAAATTAGGAAAAATGAAAATTGAATATGGATACGGGTTTTTGGGCCGTTACTTAACTGTTTGACCACCCATAGCCAGTCACCCCAACCGTTACTATCTCTTTTGGCCTATAAAATAAGGTGTTGGGGCCCCATTCCAAGAAGAAGCACGAGATCATAGAAACTCTGCCCATTTCAATATTCCCCCTTTGCCCCAATATTTTGGAACCACATTGTGAGTTTGATCCAAAATTCTTTCTTCCTCCTTTGTAAATCCTTTCCTTTTCCCTATACAGAACTGAAGAGGAGAAGAACACATGGAAGCAGTCGGTGCATGGTGAAGAGGAACCCAGGACCAAGTTTGAGGAGTAGTGTCGGTCTCATATTGTAAACGACTTTTGTGAGATTAATATAAAGAAGTATTTTTTCCGTCCCACCAAATGACGTCTTAAATCATTATGATTTGTTTACATTTCTTGATTATTATTTCTAAACCACTAATCCATATATAGAATGCATGCTTGTAGTTTCTTGTTTGTCTTTTGGTGAATGCAGGACAGCCTTGGGAGGAGACTTGTAGTCGGGAAACAACCAAGCGCAAAGGGATCGACACTGGGCACGGAGTTTAAGGTATGCCTACTAGATCCATATACTTTGTCTTCTATGTATGATTGTGGGGTAATGTCAGGATAGTTGATAAAAAGTAGGAGACTTTAGACAATTAGCTCTGCCTACAATTTAGAACCCTAGTGTAGTCCATAGAGGGTTTTTCCTGCTATAGAAATAATAAGTGGTTCGCTAAGAGAAAGATAAAAAAATGCAAAGTTAATCAATTGCAACAAGGTGAAACACAATCACTCAACCAAGAACAATCGACAGGGGTAGACAATTGGGAAAAGACATCCTTCACTCATCATCCATGCACAGAAAAATAGGGCATTAGGATCTATAAGTCTATTAACACCGAAGTGATGACCATCGATCCGACTCCTGGCCGACTGCTCAGACATGGACTGATGATCTAGTGATGAGGACAAAGACAAAGCACCAATGTTTTATAAAATTCAATAAAACCAACAGGACAGTCACAACAATCAAGGATCAAGCCAAGGGAATCAATTCAGGAAGTGAGCATAAAGCCATGATGATTTTAAGTTCTTGGTTAAAAATGCTAAGTAAACACTTTTCTTTACATAATAACAGTACATAAATGAAAGCGCAATATCAATGGTAATATACCATGCAAAATAAAATCTTGCGTATTGTAGCCCAAGGTGACAACTCTGAGTCGTTGTCTCACGTGCTCCATGTAGATCTTGCTTGTTGATCGATGAGACTTCACCGATACCTCCCAGCCAAGGCTAGGGGTATTCTTCTTCCCCCTTAGCCCCCTGATCCACAAAGGTCCCACGCACACCAATCTAGAGAACAACTAGCTCCTAGCTCACCTCGGAAGGCCGAGCTACTACTCCTCACCGAGTTGGGTATCCCAACTCCCACAAGATAAGTCACTCAAGTCAAAAATTATAAAGTGTAACGTTACGCATAAAAGAAGAAATCCATCCTCCTCCTCCTCCCTCCTTTATATAGAGTTTCTAAGTCATTTCTTTCCCAATTTCCCATTTAATTTATTGTTCAATAATTTAATTCAGAAAAAATCCTCCCCGTACATGTGTCACCCATCCCCTTTGTTGCACCAGAAATTAATTTCATTAATTATTTAATTACTCCTATTTCCCTCACCCACCTAAAATAATTCCTAGGATAGCTCCTAAGTGTCCCCATATTCCCTTACACATTTTAATGACTTACCCCCTTACCAATTTACTAGTTGATTTCAATTTAGAAAGTTCTTAAAGGCAAGATTCCTTGCTAAATTAGTCATTCTTATTTTTCCTTATGTTTCCCTTTCTCTTTATGTTTCCCCCTTTTTCCCTTAGTTTCCTAATTATTTTAAGTTTCCCTCCTTTCCCATTTTATCTAAAACTCCAATTAGCAAGTGTAGAAAATTACCTTTTTCCCCTTTTTCTTTTTAATTAATAAATTTTTAATTAGCATATGTAACAAAACAATTATTTCCCCTTTGTTTAAAATTTAATCCCCCAAAGTAATTTGATTTTTTATAAATTAATTGAATTTCTTACCCCCTTCTCGTCACATGTTTAATGATGATTATTAGTATTATTATTTTTATTTTTATTTTTTTACCAAAAGTATCACTTAGACCTAGATTTTATTTTCCTAGGTTGGGCGACATTTTATTAGGGAAATTGTTTTTAAACATTTCTTATCACATTATTCATTCTAAGGCCATCTAGGTTTATTCACTTATTAGTTAACAACGTGACATTCCCTTCAGGACACACTAGGTGCTCCAAGGGTGCCACTAGCCTCATTTTGTTTCCCTTGCGTGACGTGCCCTTCAGGACGCACTACGTGCTCCAAGGGTGCCACTCGCCTCTTGATTGACTTGGTAGACATCAAAATCCCCTGGAGTCAGTACTCTTCCAGGTGATCTTATGGGAGACTAAGGGCCTCTAAGGAATAAGGCCCCTACCTTATTGCGTGGCCCTTAGAATCATCATGAGCGACTGACGTAGTCTCCCCTCATGGCATCGTGGGTATTCTCGAACTAGGGAATCATTAACCTACAGTTCGAGCCATGAAGGGAGTGCTAGTAGGTTGTTTTCCACACTTCTCCCTCAATGTCTCTGGTTATCGTGCATGACCCCTTTACTCTACATGTGAGTCTGGTTGGAAAGCTATCGTCAGCCTCCATCATCAATGAATCATGTCAGAAATAAAATCCATAATATTAACATCTGACCATATGCACATATGTCATATATACAACAATCAAACCCCAATAGTCCACTCCCTGACTTGATCTGGATTCCAAGGGTTTCATTGATGCCTCATCATTCTCGAGGTCCAAATCCTACATACTCAGGAGAACTGAGTCAATAGCACCTGTCTATGTCAAAACATCAAAATAACATGTCATCATATCCATAATACCTCATAATCATAATCAAACGCCCAATAGTATAATAATCCGGATCACTTGCAAGAAAGTGTCCTCAAAGAATAAATTTGCTCAGTGCGTGCAAGAGTGGGATGTTACATACACCCCCTCTTGGCTTAAACTTCATCCCAAATTTTCATAGTAATAAATGTCGAAATAAAGTGTACCATAGTATCATAATTTTATCAATCAACAAAAAGGAAACTGCTGACGCATATCATATGCGTCCTCTCAGGTCGTCAGGTGTGGACTATAGTTGTCCCACTAGACCTTGACCTTGACCTGTCCCACTATAGTTGATAGGCCATGGGCCCCTTCTTTTCCACAATCTCAAAAGTTCCCATGAACCTATGAGACAGTTTATCTCCCTTTCCAAACTTGATCGAAATCTTATGCGGTTTTACCCGCAAGAAGACTCGATCGCCAACTTTGTAACTATGATCGACACGATGTGCATCAACATAACTCTTTTGCTGATCCTGCGCTTCTTTTATCCTTTGTCTTATCATTTTCATTTGATCTTCCTTTTCTTGGATCGCTTCTAGTCCCACTAGGATCCTATCCTCAAGGTGATCCCAACTTAATGCATCTGACACGGTCGCCCATAAAGAAACTCGAAAGGAACCATCTTAATGGTGCTTTGATAACTATCGTTATAAAAAAATTCTACAAGTGGAAAGAAATCTTCCCAACATTTATGTTGGTCCTTAACATACATATGAAACATCTCCTCTAGTATTTGGTTTGTTCATTTGGTCTGCCCTTTTGTGTCTGGGTGATACGCAGTACTAAAGTTAAGTTGGGTTCCCAAGGCCTCTTGGAAACTAGTACAAAATCGTCCAGTAAACAACGATCCTCGATGGGATATAATCCTCAAGGCAAGTCGTGCAGCCACACAATCTCGCTGATAAAAGATCTAGCTAAGTCAGGTGTCTGATATGTCATATGCACAGGAATAAAATGAGAAATCTTCATCAGAGTGTCGACTACCACAAAATCGGGTCGTGTCTCCTTTCCATCAATGTCAATCCAACAATGAAATCCATCGAAATGATCTCCCATTCTGATTCTGAAAAAGCATGTGGTTGTAATAATCCTGCTGGATGTATATGTTCATCCTTTACCAACTGACATTCTAGACATCTGGCCACATATCTCACTAGGTCCTCCTTCATTCATTTCCATAAGAATAAGGGTTTAAGGTCTACCCTCATCTTCGTGACTCCCGGGTGAGCCATGTACATTACTATGTGAGCCTCGTTTAGGATCAAACTCCTCAACTCGTCATTCGGTGGTATGTAAATCCAATTTTTAAACCTCAATAATCTATCGTCGTCAAACATAAATCCTTCAAATGTTCATACCATCATTATGTTTTGTCTGATAAAATCCTTGACCTCTTTGTACCAGTCATCATCGCATTGTAAAGTTAGAATCTTTTCACGTAGATTCGTCTAAAGAGGCAACAACGAAAATATGCGTGGTCTCCGACTCAACACATCTGGCACTTGGTTCACTGTGCCTTTTATGTAAGTAATCTCGAAGTCGTACTCACTAAGAAATTATGACCAACGCCATTTTCGTGCATTCAAGTCGCTTTGCGTAAAGATGTGTTGTAGTTCACAATGGTCCATTTTTAGCTCAAATTTTTGTCCAACAAGGTAGTGTCTCCAACCCTTTAAGGAATAAACAATTGATAACAACTCCAAATGATGTGTTGCATGGTTCTCCTCATGCCTTCTCAACTTCATTGAACGTAAGCAATCACCTGACCGTTTTGCATCAAGACTTCACCTAAGCCTTCCTTGGATGCGTCGGTGCACACCAAGAATTCTGTGTCCATGTTAGGGACCTTTAGTATCAGTGTTGTTTTCAATAGCTCCTTGAGCCTCCGAAATGACTCCATGCATTTCTCGGTCCAAACAAACTTCTTATTCTTCTTCTATAATTTCGTAATCAGATTTGTTATCTTCGAAAATCCCTCGATGAACTGTCGATAGTATCCTACTAAACCCATGAAGCTACTCACCTTCGGGACATTCGTCGGCATAGGCCATTCCATAATATCCTCAAACTTTGTTGGATCCACGACGATACCTTCTTCGGAGATGACATGCCATAAGTAGTGAATCTTGGATTGGTAAAGTGAGCATTTAGAAAATTTTCCATACAATTTGTTCTCTCGCAAACACTGTAGTACCAAGCGCAAGTGCTCGTCATGATCCTCCATCGTTCGAGATTAAATCAAAATATCATCAATGAATACTTGAATGAACTTGTCCAAGTACTATCGGAACACCCCGTTCATTAAACTCATAAATACCCCTGGGGCATTTGTTAGTCCAAATGGTAAAATAGTAAACTCGTAATGTCCAAACCTCGTCTTAAAAGTGGTCTTAGGGACATCATCCTCCTTGATCTGTAACTAGTGATACCCTAATATCAAGTCAATCTTTGAAAGCACCGTCATGCCTTTCATCTGATCAAATGGATTATCGATCCCAGGCAACAGATATTGATTATAGATCATTGCCTTGTTCAATTGATGGTAGTCAATGTAGAGTCTCCATGACCCATCTTTCTTTCGAATGAAAATAACAGGCACACCCCACGGTGACACACTTGGACGTATAAGTCCCAGGTCCAATAACTCCTTTAGTTTCATCCTCAACTCCTGTAACTCCGGGGTTGACATTCAATAAGGCATTCTTGATACCGGTTCATTCCCCAGTTTTAGGTCTATGGTAAACTCCAATTCCCTCTCCGATAGTATCCCAGGTAGCTCCTCCGGGAAGACGTCCGCAAACTCTCTCACCACCAGAAGGTGTTCTATACCTTCCGCTACTCCCTTTTCATTCAACGCAAGCATCACATAAATCTTATCCCCTTGCGCATGCTCTTTTGTAGTCGCAAGGAAGAGATGAACCTCAGGGAAACTCCCTAGTTCTGACCTACAATCACGTGTCTCTATCCCTCACCATCGACCAATATCATTTGTTTCTTCTTATAGTTGATTATCACCTCATGCGGTTCCAACATGTCCATACCGATCATGACATCATAAGATCCTAATATCATGACGTACAGGTTGGCCTTGGTGACAAACTCTCCCAGGTTAAGGGTAAAACCCATAACCTTTCCTCCAACCTTCTGTTTGGCTCCGGAAGCCATCTCTACAAAGATAAACTCATCATGTTCGACTGCCTTTACCTTAATCCTTTTTAGGGTTGCACTATAAATGAAACTCTTGGTAGCATCGGGATCTATCAGAATACTAAGGGTCTAGTTAGTGACGGTACGTGATGTCTCAAGCACAATCGACTAGTGCTCTACCTGGCGGTTATTCACCGCTGCATGAATCTGATGAGCCTTGCCCAAATATCCCATGGTAGTGGGTCTGAATGATCCATTTTCTCTAGTTCTCTCCACTAGGTAGTCGTGTTGGTAGTGTGGCTCCCCACAAGTCCAACGCCCCTTCTTCGGTCCCGTACTCCTAGTACCTGAAGTAGAAGCCAACGACCCACCAGCCTGGAATTCTAGTCTGTTCCACTGAACAGGCCTAAACTGTTGCTGCTACAGTCGACATTGTCACTGATGTTGTGGTCCCTAGTAAGGAGTCTGTTGTTGAGGTGACGATCGCCGAGGTGTAGTGGAAGTGGGCATGAAATATTTATACTTTTTGTGGCCACTAGCACTCTTTCTAATATTACCTGATCATTGGTGCTTCATGGGAACTCCTAAAGTCCCTTCATTAATCTTTTCTATTGGAAACCTTTATCCTCTACCTGATGTTTTCTACCATTGGCAGTTGTCCTTCGTCAACAACTCCAATGCTTTCCTACACATAGCATGCATCATCGCATTCACAATTATATCAGTTATCATATTAAATAAAAATGCATGTATCATAATATTTAAATCAGTAAAACATTCCCATATATGCTCCATCATATCCATATGCACTCTATCATGTTGGTCTCAATTTTTTTATGAGTGCAAACATAATTAACATTTATGTTGTATCTATAATCATACAATTGTCAACATTCTCATGCTAGAATTGTCCACACATAGTAGTAAATCAGTTTTTCCATCCTAGAGAAACACTATAAGTATCAAGAGAGGAGCTAAGGGACTCTTCCCTTTTTCCAACTCCCTATACACAAGTTGGAATTTTCATCTCAACTAAACTATTTCCAAGGCTTCACTACCTTTGTATACCATGGCTTTTAACCAAGGTCATTCCTTTAAACATATTCATGTGTTTGTTTTCATTTTCTTTAACATCTATTATTTTTAGGGTTTATAACTCTATTAAGCAAATTAGATTTTTTGGATTAAGGAAAGCGTTCATCCTTTCCTCCTCCTTTGCTTAAGCAACTTGTCCCTCTTGGAATTTGCCTGCTCTGTTGCTTGAGCAGTTTTATCCAAGTTTCATCTTTACTTTCCCTGTATAAATGAACATGATACAACAACAAGATTTTAGTTCACAAATTAATCATGAACCGATGTACTTTGTCCATTTATGAAATAGGAATCATATTGGTCAACATCCATTTACATGTCCTATATGCATGCATTATCTTTTAAAATGCAATCGAGGATTCTTATACAAATAGGATTTGCAACCCACTTATTAGTTGTGCATTCAATATCAAGTTTATGGATTTGTTCTTATAAAAGAGTCTTCACACCATTTCTTTCACTTGGAACTGTCTCAACATGTAACTTCCTCGTTGCATTTTCATCATCACCTGAAATGATCTCAACCCATGAGTTAGTATAAGCTTTATCATTTCAGATATTTATGCAATATTAAGTAAAGAATATAGGAATGCATTCTTATACATTTAAACATGTGCTTCTCTTTTATCATCTTGCATTCACATTGTTCTTTCATGCACTTAACCACATGCATCAGTATAACAGGTGTGTGTATTCCATAGACACTCTTTACAATTTCACATGCTCATTTAGTTAAATTTATTTAACTCATGATTTTTCACAATCATTCTCATGCAATCTTCAAAGGCATAGTAAGGCTTTCTTCTATCATGACAACAGAACATTCCTTCTCATTTATTATTTCAATGATTTACAATAACTTCTCTTAAGAGTGGCATACAACCCCCCCTTCAAGCTAGCATTCAATGAAGGAAAAATAGACACTTCAACATAGTCCAAGCATGCATCCATGGCATTTATCAAACCTAGAAAATCTAAATCTTGCCTCATAGTCTACTCTTTCAGACAGTCCCACCATGCCATTTAAGCATGTGTGTGTGTGTGTGTGCATCACTTGCACATTTTTACATCATTCGTTCACATTTATTTAACACTATCATGTTTTATGAGAGCCTACATTCATTTACATAACCAATCTCACCACTAAAATCATAATTATGTTGCCCTCTTTACATGATAGCAACCAACAAGAAACCAACTTTTTCTCTTTTCCTACCAAAGCATTCTACAATTCAGAAAACACCATCTAGGTAATTAAGACATTACCTAAGGAAACAAGATAATAATTCTAGTCTCTCTTCATGCCTCAAACCATTCTTGGTCAACAGAACTTTACCAAGGAAATCCTTTTCCATATTTCCTCTCACTACTACTTGAGTATACTAAGCCATACTCACATGGCTATCATCCACCTCTAGATAATAATCTAACCCATTGGTCATCTAAAATTTCCAAATAATTTTCTTTACCATATTCGAGATCAACATTTCATTGAACATTCTACCTTATCCTCATAAGGTAGTATACAATCAACATCATTAGCATTTTACTTATGTTTCTATAATCAGATCATCACTAACCATATAATCTAAGACAACACCACATTTTTCATCTAATAACATACTATAATAATTATATATGCATGTTATATGAATGCTCAATCTTTTCCATATGCATTCAACATATCCTTTTGCACCAAGCGTTTTACCCATGCCTAAAGTGAAGATGTATTCCACTTGTATTCCTCTTGCATTCATATGCATAGGCATGCCTTTAGGTTAATAGGTGCATATTTTCCTTTAATACAACCATGAGCTCATAAGCTTTCTCAATGCCCATATTACTCTACCTCTTTTATGGGGACTAGCATGAGTCAAAAAGGACTCCTTATTTACTTTGTTTTAATATATTATCTCATCAACAAGTTTCATTCATTATAGGTCAAACAAACAAACCTTACAAGTTTCTATTAGTCCTCTAAACATAGTTTAATATTTTTATTTAGGTAGAAATTTCAATTGCTAAGGGATCCATCAACCCATACTTATAGGCAACTTTAAAAATTATTATAACCCTCCAGATTATTCATTCTCTAGACTTAATAAACTCTAAACATGATTCCTACATATTTAGACATTAATGCTTTTCATAATATTCCAACTCCTATAGGAGTAGCTATTATTCCAACAACGCAACAATATGCTTCTTTTGCTGCAAATCAACAAGTAACTTTTTTCTGTTGTAAGAAATTCTAAAACAAAAATTTTAATCTACAATCCTTCTCCTTAAGGAGCTAGTGCAGATAGCAAAAAAACTTTTCAGGAAAAAAACACTTTTCAACATGCTCATCTTATCTTTGGTGTACCAATATTATGATTGTTTTTTTACCCATCCAGACCTAGTGTTTAAACTCTGATCTAATACCACTTTGTAAGACATCCAACCCCCTCAAGTGCCTTTTAAGGGATGGGGTGTTAAAATTTATCTTTTCCTCAGTCATATCGAGGGCTCTTCTCGAGGGTACAATCATCTTCCTCTCATTAAGATCTATCAAATTACTACAATTAGGCTCAAATCTAAGTCATGTATCAAAAGTTACATCCCTTTTAAGGTTCCAAGGCCTTCTCTAACCATAATTCTCTTCATTCCCACGTGGCACCCACTTGGATCCACATCACATGTTTCCATTTTACATGGCACCTGCCACCTAGCCCATCGACCCCTGGCTTATCAGGGCCTCAAATGCTCATCTTGCACCAACTCTCGATATTGCAGTGTTTCAAATTGGTACTCTTTAGAGTACCTGGTTACTCCTCTTGACAACCACTCTAATGGGGTATCCCTCAATGGTTCGTCTCCGTAGATCCAACGACCCCTAGTCTCTAGAGCCAACAAACCCATTCATGTCGGTGCCTCTAACTTTCTCGAAGGTTAGCACCTACCTCTCTATTTTTTTGCAAGTAATTAGGTGGGGTCCATGACAATTATACAACTGTCATTTCATCGTGCCTTTCCTCTGATCAATAAATCTACATAATTCTCGAAGTTCCTCATGTCAGATTACTCCCTCCCTAGAGTCATGTTCCACTCCGATGAACATAATACAACCCTATATACTTTGACAGATCGAGTGATCCTCAGGGTTAGATATCAACGAATTTGATTACTTTGGAGTCTCCACTTCCTTGGAGGTTATCGACCATTCCACACTATTCCTTAGCTTGGATTATTGTGGGACCCACAATGATCTTCATCTAAGATTAAATCTAGCCATATTTATGATCAATGAAACTCATTCATCCTCAGAGTCCCTCTCATTGAAGTTCACATGTTCTAGTGACTCGAACCACTCCAATAGAACTCCATTCATCGGATCTAATGATTCTTGGATTCGAATAAACAACGGCCCCGATCACATCCGAGTCTTTATCTACACAATGGTTAAGACTTTCAAAGCCTCTTATACTGATCAAACTATGCACCTATTAATGACTAGGATTAATATTTCCCTCTTGTTGATCTACGATCCATATACCCTCTCAAAGCCTCCTTGATTAGGGTCCCCTATGAACCTCGTGTACTGTCATCCTCATAGCAATGTCGTCTGATCAGAGGTGGAGATATATCCTCCCCAGATATGAAGATAAACAATTAAGGGTGACCATCCAAAGTTCTAAGCCAAATAGGGGTTCATCCTCATCCTCTTGACAAACCAGGTATCGACACTTGTCATCGTCTAGGACATGTTGGCTTCCATGTTTCCATGACATGTCACGTTGAATTTATCTTCTACATTTTCTCTTTTATATGATAATGCATGGAACCAAGGGTTGCAACCATGTTCCCCCCATATGACCTCAATCGTTGAGATTCATCACTCAGCCTCCGACAAATCAATGGTTCACCTTTGCTCTCGAAACTCCTCCTTATTAGAGTGTCACTGCTTTGACTTCATTTACTACTCCAAGTAAACCACTCTGATCACACATGCTCCAAAAAATCAAATGGTCCTTTTTAATTTGATACGGTGGATGTAGTATGCCTTGATATTCCCAACCAATCACTAGACAAGGTAGTAAAGTTCTCTTCCTAGGGTCGACCCTCACGATATATGACGATTGTGATCCCACAATATCCTATGTGAGATCTACGGTCATCAGAACCCCTATCATCAAACTCCCTCTTATAACCTCCTTTCCAAAACCTCTAACTATTCTTACACCAATAGACTATCAACTGGATCCAATGATCCAAAATCCACCATAGCCATGTTCCAACGGATCAACAAGCACTATTGAATCGGGACTTAGCTCGTCAGATTCCTATTACAATCTATCCCTTGATCTCTCCGATGAGAACCTCGTCTAATCAATGGTACAGATCTGCTTGCGACATCAATCCAATGGTTGCAAAACATCCCGGTTGAACTCAGGTTCTCCTTTAGGAAAATAGTCTCATCTTAGACTTAACCATTCTGAGACCTCTTTAGGTTTATCACAAGGGTTTTACTAGGCCCTCTTGACTTTTGATTTCACTCTTAAATTGACTAAGGAATCCATACCTCAAATCCCGATTAAGGATCTTACATCCCATAAGCCTTCCATTTCAATGGATAAGGGAAACATAGGGGTTTGAATGGTTAAGGTTCATTCCTGGACTTAGTAGTCCAATGACCTTTCACATGCAACCCATTACAACAATCTACTACTATGAACAGAGGAACAATAATACACAACCATTCATTCTCATTACAAATTCTGGTCCAATTATCACGAAATTGCACCCATCAACCAATACAAGGTATTCTACCCTCTAGAACCAATCATAATGTTGATCTATTCAGATGTACAAGACCTGTACAATTCACATAATTTCCACATTCAATCAAGCGCAAGGATTTTCCTATAAAATTAACAATCATCCTAGTAACATGAATGAAAACTTAGGAATGCACTACATAAATTCAGTCATCCAATCACATTAATTACATGAAAAATAAAAAATGTATCCTTGTTGTTAATATGAAATGGGGAAAACAACAATAATACTTATCTATTCAACGAAAAGATTAACTAGCCAGCTAATTGCATGTGTTTTCCTTTCCACCCAACCATAGGCTCTTCGTTCTCAGTCACTTCAGCAACAAGCCACCCCCATGCCAAGCCATGATACCACCAAGGAATCTCTCTTGGATTCTCATGCCCCAAACTCTGATTTGGTCTGTCTCTCCCCCTTGTTGTTTTCCCTCGTGCAATATTTTCTTGCACGCCCCACCCAGGAAGGATCTCAACTTGTCCTCTTCCTTATGTCAAAAGGAACTCAAGGGGTCAATTTGGACTTCATAATTGATACCTTTTTGTACCTATGGTTAGCAACTTTTGTTTTCCTAACCAGATTTCCCATACCTATATTCATGGGAGTGGCTTGGTGTTCAACTAAAAACCCCTTCCCATTAACTAACTTGTCTTGAAATCAGGGCTAAGGGAAATAATCTAAATATTTCCAAATTAATGTATCAACATGGAGGTTTCGGTTATTTTAGCATAATGAGCGCCCCCCCTCAATAGGTTCCCTCATTCTTTCCTCTAGTGGTATCATGTACAGTACTTTTAAGGCTTCATCCCACAATCAACTAGTTGGCATTTCAATCAAAGGAAATACAATTACAATATTTATATTCCATGCTTTGGAAATAATTAACATGACTAATTACATATAATTAGGGGTTTAGAAAGGGGTTTAATTAATCATGTATATGTATATGTCTAAATACATATACATATCACACATATGACCTTATGTTGTAAACATTGTAACATATAATGAAAAAAAATGTTTATGAGAACATGCCTTATGTATCGCACACATGAAACCAAGTGTGTGTGTTTTTCAGTGCCGATGTACACATAACCATTGTCACACAACACACACATAAGATAAAGTTATGTGTATGTGTGTGTGGGTGAGAGAGAGAGGAAGATGCAACTGCATATGAAATTATAACCTCTAACAATAACACAATAACACTTAACTCTAGACGTTATTATTATGTCTTCATCATTTAAGTCAACTTACTATGAAAATAAATGTTGTAGGTTTCCATCTTTAAAAAAAAATAATCATATAATTTCTATTTTTTTCCCTTATTTCAGTGTACCTAATTAGATTGAATAGCTAGACAAAAGAGAAAATTGTTAATTATTATTTTGGTAGTTGTAGAGTAGTGCATACATCCACACACAAAGTATATTGTTTGCATAAGGGTTAGTAATAACACATAGTGCTAGATGATATCGCTATGTTTACATGAATTATATAAATTTGGATATTCCTATGGTAAGTAAGTTAGGTATCCTTATTAAGTTTTAATGAGCTTCAATACTTAAACCTTTGAATAATATGATGTTCTTATGCTTTTCATAGATTTAGAATAGTAAGTAAATGGAGTCATAGTATCTTAAATTTTTTCAATTAATGAAAGATAGATAATGTTGGTTTTTTTAAATCTATGGGAATCGGTCATTGGCCAGGATTACCTAGGCAAGGCCCAAGTTCAAATTCAGTTGGTTGCCGCTATAAACCCTAGGCTAGTGCCAACATCTCATAAGAAAATGCCTAGAAGGAAACTTATGACTTATCAAGGACCGAGACACCCATGAGGGGGGAATCTATCCTTCCAACCTTATCACAATGGGCCATGCTTCATCGAGGATTTGAACCCGGATGGAAAGCGTGCAAGCACAACTTCCCATAATATTGTTAAGCAAAATTTTACTGTTGTGTAGCAAGGTTAAGTTTGTAAATATGGATACCTGGCTTATGGGAATTAAAATAACGAATAGTAATGGATGAAAAGTTACACAATCTCTTCCAGTCAAGTAATGTAATGAACCCTTTCTTCTCCTCAAGTAGCTAGCCATTGAAATGATTAAGAGACATAGAAAATCTCTTGTTACAATTTATGTGTTATATCAAGATAAAGCATTGAATTTCATGTTAGCTCGTAACTATTATTATTCCTACCTTAATTACCATAAAACAAAAATCTTATGTAAATGTACAAATGATTGAGATGGTATATTCACATGTACAATTACTTGACATGGAAAATTAACTTGCCTTATTTGCAACTCATGGCTCACCTTCTTTCCCCTTGCTTGAGGTTATGGTGTTCTTTGGTTAATGTGTTATTCCTAGCTTAAGAGGAGCCACCTCAAATGGATGAATGACATGATCATAATAACATTGATAGGATCATAACCTTAATGTTGCTCATTTCTTATTAGTGTCATAGAGTTAGTTATACACAATGATGATTTGATAATGTTAATGGTGTTGATTCAATGTTATTGGCGTTCTTGATGATATTGATGCATTTAGAGATATTGATTTTTTTGATGCTCTTAATGATATTAATGATTTAGTCGATTCTATTGATGTGTTTGGTGATATTAATGCCCTTGATGATATTATTGATTTTGTGTTGATGTTCTTAATGCTTTGATGTTATTAATGATTTTATGTTACTGAAGCTCTTGATGGTATTCATGCTTTTGTGATATTAATTATTATGATGATGTTGACAATATTGATGATTTGAAGGTGATGATAATATTGGTAATGTAAAATGATTTAATGCCATAACTTATCATATTGATGATATTAATGATAAAATAGTGATTTGTTGGTGACTTCAATTTTTTAATGTTATTTGATGTTTTCAATTGAGGATACTTGATTTGATCATGATATTAATTTAACCATGATTTGACAATGTTGATGGTATTGATGATATTTGATGATATGATGATATTGATTGGACATCTTATGAGGTTGATAATGTTGATGACATTGATGATTTAACTTGATGATACTGATGATATTTGATTATTGGAATGGTGGATGCACATATTAATTGATGTTGATATTAATGAATTGGAAGGAGATTCAACACTGATATGATAATGGATGTCTTGATTTATGTCAATATTTTGCATTGTATCACATATGGGAATTATTTATGATTAATGTGGTGATAAATATTGGTTGAATAGTTCAATGATCATTTCTAGTGTATCTTGAATAACAAAGATGATGATTATTGGCATTTCCTATGGAAGATTA
>WSFP011480214.1:0-16300 GCA_009831015.1 Picea engelmannii
ACTCTATCAACGTTGTAAGAGTAGAAATGCATTAACGACGTGTGCAATTAACAAAGATATGCTTCTATTAAACACCAAGAAACACATTATCATATTTTTTAAATAAAAATTAAAATCCATCTTAATGCTTATATCCAAGATTGACATGAATTTACATTGGTTTATCCTATTTATCTTTTAATTTATTTTTCAAATGAATTTATTTTTTCATATTTTTTAATAAGCATTAAAATCAAATATTACAAAATTTTTAGAGTAAAAGGAAAATTGAGCAAATCCAAAAATGCTTTATAATTTATAACCTTAAAATTAAGAACAATACTCCTTATCCCATTTTCCTCTTAGAAGACCAATTATATATTTCTTCAATTTTTTTTTTCCAAGAAAACTTTATAGGGAAACCCAAAAAACATTTCCCCATATTTGTGGATGATATCCCTATTAAACCCCTTAGCATAAACTAGTGCATCTTAGCCTTGAGGATTTGAACTAGACACCTATTGGAACATAACTAGCCAAATGTCCAACAACATTGGTGACAACCACTTGAGATAACCCATTGGGTTCAAGAAGAAAATCAGTATTGCTAAAATAAGAATGAACTCTCACAAGTTGCATAGTAAAACTGAGTGTTGGACCAAGCCTAAAATGCCTTGGGATGAAAAGATATCTAATACTTGTAATAATAAGAAATTTGAGGATAAAAAACACTTTCAACTAGAATACCCTTCCTATGCCCATGTTAGAGCACAATTCTGCAATATTTGTAATAGTATTGATCTTCATAACTTGTTAACTCATGAACACCAAAAAGAATGAGGAAAATTTGTGTGCAATGTTTTCAATTATAAAAACAAAATATTTAAAATCAAATTGACGACGACGGTGATGATTAATATCGACTGAGACCAAAATTGGTCTATAGGACCTTAAGAAGGCAAGGGATTATTTGGATTTCTTTAGAATTGTAATTCTATGCTAAAAAAACATTAAGAGAAGCGCTCCAAGATCACCATAGTTTTGTTGAACTAGAAGGTTAGAAAGCTTGGTAGTGTGACAAATCTTTTAAAATTAAGATTTGATATGGGTGTACACCAAACATTATAAGAGAAAGTATTTTTCATCTTCAATCTTATTAGTGTCACACATATGACATATTCTTTAATCCCTAGGCATTTAGGGAATTGTCCAATGCCCAGATTCACTATGAAGCTCATGAGAATTTGTTCTTATTTTAGCAATGTTGATTTTATTTTTGACATTCGATATTCAAAAACTAATAGGGACCTTTCATTAATGTGTCTATGGTCATATCGTATATTAACTACGTAGATACCACCCTGAGTAACCAAGCAAAGTCTATATGAACCCAACAACTCTGGCATCAACACATGGCTTATAGTGATCCCCATGACACTTGAGAAGACAATGACAGACACTCTTTAATAAAAGTTAAGATATGTTAGAAAGTCTCCTTAATATAGAAGTTATAGTATATTCTTTTTCTTTGACATTCAATAAACCAAATTTGATTTCAACAAATCCTCATTATAAATAATAAATGTAAGAAAAAAATACACCCACTAAAAACATTTTTTTTTTTAAATCAAAATTTTATAAAATAAAAAATATGTTTTATTAAAAACAAATTAATAAACATCATTTTAAAAATATATATAATTTATTTAAACAAATTTCAAAACATTATTTTTAAATCAAAATTTTATTAAATAAAAAATATTTTTTATTAAAAACAAATTAATAAACATTATTTTAAAAAATATATAATTTATTTACACAAATTTCGACTAATTCCTAATGAGAAAAATTAACATTTATAAAAAAATAAAATCATAAAAGAAAAAGTTAGAAAATGACAAATTCACTTTATAAAATAGCTACACACCCATTTAAAAAAATATTGACCCTTTTCTTATATTTTTATATTTTTAAACTTAGGATGAGTATGTATATTTTTTTTTGAAAAATTTAAATATTTTTTTATTATGTACAATAAAAAAAAATACAAATAGATCATCAAGGGGTTTGCCTTGAAGGAACTTAAATCCTTGACCTAGTCTTTAAACTATTAGTTGTTGCTATTGTTATAGCTATTATTTCGTTACTTAAATTATAAAGGTCTAAGATTACTTTAAACATAAACATATAATGATGCGAATTGGAAATAAATCTAATATGTTTGAGCACGATTGCAAGGCTTGCAAAATCGAAACAAGACAAGACTCGAGCTTTAAACTCGACAACCAATTGCAAGGCTGAGAGGTTCCTTTCCCTTTCCCTTGGCATTTTTTTGGCCTGGCCCTGGAGCTGGTTGGCGATCGTCCACCATGACCAACTTTTTCTTGGACCTTGTAGAGCTAGAGGTTCCATTCGATTATCTTTGCATCTCTCCCAGTTCCCCTTTCACATGAACTCTAAACTTGACTCCAAACTGTGATTTGCATAGGAGCTCGAACTTCTCCTCGAAAATGAGAATGGCATGCAGGGTGGCCTTGTTTTCCTCTTATTGCTTCTTTAATGCCAGTTTGTTTCTGCTAGCTTAAAGTATTTGGTATATTGAGTATGTGAGTAGACTGGGTTAGGAATCCAATCCTTCACATCATTCAGAATTTCGTCATTTGAAATTGTCATCCATTTCGTTTGCATCTTATTAATCTATCTACACTTTCACTTTACAATAAGTATTTCAATTGATTCATTAAAATGAAAGCATTTCTCTCCCTTTCATATATTATGTTTTTCAAGTAAATAAAAAATTAAAATTATATTAAATTATTTCAAAGAAAAAAACAATAACTTTGTACGAAAACCTTAAATAAAAATAGAGTTTCAACTATATACTATGTTCATCTCATTACACAATAAGTAATATCCAATTAAAGCTATGGAGTATCTTCACAATACACAATAAATAACATCCAATTAAAACTATGGAGTATCTTCATAATAAGGAAATTTAACTTCAAAACAACATCCAATTAAAGCTATGGAGCATCTCAATAAGTAAATTTAACTTCATACAAATTTCAAAACTGTGTAAAGAGGAGCATCTTCACGATAAGGAAATTTAACATCATACAAATTGTAAAACCTTGCAAAGAAATAGAATAACAAAACTATTTAATAAAAGGGATTTTGTGAGAAAGAAACAATTGTATATATATCTTGATAGTAGAAGATCAAAAAAGATTTAGCATGAATGATATAGTCACCGTTTAACATGTTATATATTCAATTAGAGTAGTTGTGATGTAGGAACCTCCCCCAACATTCTGCTCCTTTGGCCCTTCATCATGTTGCATCACATGTACATCTATTGTTTTGGCCCTTCATTATGTTGTATTACATGTACATTAGATCTTAAGTTTTCATTTATATAGATGAAAAAAGTGAATTCGATTGTTATCTTGAATTTTGGAGTTGAATATATGAATTAAACTCTTCAAATCTTCTATGTTGTGATATAATCATAATTATTGCTACATTAGAATGTATAAAATATTATGTTGACAAGTATACTAGTATAAGAGATGATGGTTCAATTTATCCATGCTTCTATAAGAGAATGTTGATAGAGTTGGAAAGAAAGGCTAATAGTTTGGGTGAAGTATGGAATAATAATGGTTTCAAATGTGGGTTATCAAGGGTGAGCTATGGCGATTTTAATAAAGAAAAGTTGATTTGCATGTCGCTTAGTAGTTGAGTAATATGAATGAGCCTTTGTTAGGAAGATTCGAATCCACAACTAATGTTGTTGCTCGTTGAATGTACAAGTGGCATTTGATCATTCTCTAGGATGTATTGTAAAAAGTAGGGGAGATAACCTCCTCATGGTTATTCATAGGGTCAAGTGAATACATGCTTAAGGATTTCACAAGGTCGGTTTGACGAAAATTCTCCATCTGCAAAGGAGACTGTAAGCATGCAAAACCCATCCACACTAAGAACCAATTATTAACAATACATGATCAAACCATATGTACGCTTATGAAAGCTCCACATGTGTGCAAGGTAATGAATCCTACTAAATACAAACTGAGAAGTTGAGGTATTGAAGATTATAAATGAAGGAGATTGTGTCAATATGAAACTTCTTAAATGCAAGGGCAACACCAACCCAAAACATTCATGTTTTAGAAATAAACTAAATTATATTTTACTTATTTTCAACATAGAAAACAAAACACATAATTAACTATAAATTAATCCTTCAAATAAGTTGAGAAAAAAATATGAGTTTTACAACACAATCTATAATTTATGATATACCAATTATGTCATGTATCTTATGACACCATAAAAAAACAAAACACAATAATTAACTATAAATTAACCCTTCAAATAAGTTGAGAAAAAAGAATATGAGTTTCACAACACAATCGAGGATATACCAACTATATCATATATCTTTTGACACCACTTGAAACTAGAGGTAAACTAAACCATATTCTCTACGGGTCTCATTATAGTTTTTTTACTATTTAACATTATTATTGATTGATAATGAGTAATGCACTGGTCTCATTATAATTTTTTTTACCATTTAACATTATTATTGATTGATAATGAGTAATGCATTGGGGAGTACTTTAATGCATTAGTCATGAGTGAAATCTTGTGATTGTTGATTAAGAGAATAGTTTTTTACTTTAACCAAGGTTGAGCCTCATTAAGGTTGTGCCTTGGGGTAATCCATTGGGGTCTTCTCTATAGGTGTAAAATTAGAGTATTAGCACGAGTATACAAGTATCTTTATCTTTTAATTTTTATTGGTTTTTTTTTGAGTTAATTTTTTGTCAATACAAATAAGTAGTAATTACTCTAGAACAAAAATGTCCTGCCACATTATGGAAGTAGGTTTATATCTATTAGTTTTTCATAAGTACAAGCACACATGCATAAGCATGCTCTTGTATAGACTTGATTTTTAGTGGGGTGATAGTAAGTATGTTGTTGTATAGATTTGTTTTCTAGTAGAGTGATAATAAGTATGTTGTATAGATTAGATTTTTGGTGGGGTGATAATAGCATCTTAGTTTTAATCAATTTAATAAATTATTATTAATATCTTTCAATTAATTTAAAAACTTAATAAATATAAATTTTATGTTTATTTTCATATCAATATTATTATGTTAATATTTAGATAAAATTTCATTATAAAGTTATAAATTCAAATTGTGAAATTTTAAATTTTAATAAAATAAACATTTTGTATTATTGATTTTTTATATAAAATTGTGTAATATTTTGAGAAAAATATGTGAGAATTATAATCTAATAGTTTAACTTAATATAAACTTTGAAACATTTTATATTCAAATTAGGAAAAAATATATTTAAAATGATGTATATAAAATTGTGTAATATTTTGAGAAAAAAATATGTGAGGATTGTAATCTAATAATTTAACTTAATATAAATTTTGAAACATTTTATATTCAAATTTTATATTCAAATGAGAAAAAAATACATTTAAAATGATATATTTTATTCGTAATGAAAAATATTTACTTCTTTAAATCAATAAAAACAAAATTTATATTAAATATTAATAATATTAAATTTTATAGGAAAACAATATCTAAAATGATGTATTTTATTTGTAATTGAAAAATATTTATTTCTTTAAATCAATAAAAACAAAATTTATATTAAATATTAATAATATTAAATTTCATAGACTTTTACTTGTAGAATCATTGAAATTTTATATTATTAACAATTTTTTGAAATCTTAAAAAAATTGATTTTTGTTTCAATGCCCCACACGTATGGATAGAAGGGATCAATATTAACAAATTTAAAATTAAGGGGTTTTTAAAATTCATTATCTTTTACAACAAAAATAATATAATATTAATTTATTTTGAAATTATTTTATTAAAATAGGTTTATATTTTATAAATATTTTGAATTATAATTATTAAAATATTTAAAAATTTGTCTCCTAGGTGTAGGATAGTCGGTGATTGAGTGTGTTGTTAAGGTATTCTATGATGTTAAAATCATGGTTCGAAACATGTGGGGACAAAAAATCCAGCCATGTTAAGGGTTCATGTGGGGAATCCAACCATGTTAAGGGTTCATGTAGGGTGATTTTGACGGCTTAAATGCCCTTGAATAGTAGTTTCTTAACCACATGCTAGTCTTGCAGGTCACGGACAAACTAACAAACAAAAAATATTTATAAAAATATAAGTTTTAATTTATTTATTTTATAAATCTAATATTTTGAATTATAATTATTAAAATATTTTTAAAAATGTATTTATAAAAATATTAGTTTTAATTTATTTATTTTATAAATCTAAAAAAGAATTGCAAATTTTTTATTTATTTAATAATAATGTTCAATTCAAAATGATAAAGAACCAATAACTATCTTAAATAAAGAATCAATAACTATCTTATTCATTTCAATAAAGAATGTCTAACATTAATGTTAAATTGTTATCATTGTTGTGGTTTTAATTTTCTTATAATCTACAAGAAATCATAATTTTCTGTTATTTAAATTGCATTTTTGAATCCTTAAATAGATTCAGCATGTGAAAAACCACATCTGATGCAGGAGCATCGTAACAAGCCAAAATATGTGCCTAGCCAAAGGAGCAGCTAGACGCGCAGATGGAAAAAGAGCACGTTTTTATGAACAATGTTTTGAATTTTGAACTTAAAAGCATTAATGTAATAGTTAGGAAGAAGACGTACATTGCATTTATACCTAGGAGATATGAACAGATCTGGGGGGATTACTCCCATCTGTCAAATTGTAATAGGCATTTAAGTCTGTTAATGAAAGTAGGTAAATTGGAATTAAGAGATTAGACAGTTTAGAGTGTAGGAGGGAAAACGAATATAGACACCCTCACTCTTGTATTATTGTATTATTAGCACATTAAAGAAAAAGAGAGCCGTAGCAGAGAGTTGTAGAGAAGAACCCATGTACAGGAGTATTTGAGTTAATATATGAAGCTTTGACTCAGATTTCATGGTGTTATGATGTTTTGTTGTTTACATATGCTGAATGGTATGCTTATAGTTATTTTATTCTCTCTGTTATGCCTTTGTTGTTATTCTGTGTTGAACGTATAATTTCATGTTGAATGTATGAAGTCTGAGAGAGAAAGAGAATGAGTTTCAATTGTTTCTCTTCTTGAGAGAAGTTCCTGCAAGGAGTGCAGTGAAATGTCCGCAAGGTGTGCGTTGACAAGGGTTCTGAGTCTATCTCAGAAAGCTCAGGAGGGATACCATTGTTCTCATTCCAGCAGAAGTGCAGGTGAAGCACAAAAGCCGTGCAAGGTGTGCGCAGGCTAGTTGAAGCCTTAGAATTTATCAACTAAGGTTGAAGAGTGAAAGATTGTTGTTGTCGAGAGTGCACAGAGTCGAAGAATCGAATACACATAAGTATTTGAAAGAGTGCCGCAAAGAGTGTGTGCAGGAGTCCTTTCGAGACTTGAGGTTGAAATAGAAAGGTTAGGAGGGTCAGCGCCTTTGAAGTATTCAAAGGAAGACGGGGAGATGAATCATTGCGCAGAAGTTAAGTTCAGTGGAAGGACGCCAGTCAGTTTGGCCAGAGATTCATTGAGGAGTGAATCGAACGGTCGGAATTCTCCGTGGAGAACTCGCGAAGTCACGAGGACCGTAGGATCCAAAGGAGTTGCAGGGTGGATAAGGGTTAGATGAACCCATTACGTTGGTTTCAAGACTCAACGTTGACCATTGATCGTGACCGTCGAGCCAACAAGATCATTTCGGCAAAATCGAGGTTTGTAAGTCCGGAGTGCAAGCCAAATCCCTTGGTCACTCGAACTTCCAAATCACGAAATGGATTATCGTGTGTGAAGATGAGGCGTAGAATTTTCGATGCTTCAGAATTTCGAAGTTCGACATTTCGGGGGTCCTGACGACAAGGAGTCAAGGCATAGTGGAGCGAAAATCTTGAAGTCACGAGTCGCGACAGGATTTTGGTGCGGAATTCTGGGATTTCGGCACTTCGGGTGTCGGGAAGCAGAGGAGGCAGCATTTTGGGATCGAGAATTTCAAACTCCCGGTACCCGAAAGTCTAAAATAATGTGGGTCATTGAATCGAATGAAGGCTTATATCCATTGATCTCATGGAAGGCGCCATTTCGAAGTTCAGGGTTTTGAAGTGATAGAGGAACGGTTGTCGAAGGGTTATTCAAGTTCCGAAATTCGGAAAGCTTGAGTGGACAGGTGGCAAGAATTCACGTGGGAAACAGAGTACAGGGGGAAGACAGGTGGCGCGTTTTCGTCAATAGGCAGAGTCAATCCTCGTTGACCGTTTCAGATTTTTGAAGGTTGAAGAACCGGAAGTCTTGCAGCCGGATTCACGAAATCGTGAAGTACGAAACTCTGAATCGACGAAAAGTTTTGTTGGGGAGCCACCCTTTGTTGAATGCATCGGGGTTCGGAATTTCGACAGTTTTGAAGATAAGAGGTTGGGGATCTTTACTCTAGAATTCCAGAAGTCGCGAAGCGCAACACAACTGTGGAGGACGCGGCCAAAGATTTCGGCAATTTGGCATTTCGGGTTTCGGAGTTTGATGAGACAAGAAACTCGACAATAGGAATCGCGATATCGCGAAACCCGAAATCCTGATTCAGCTAAGGGCGCGATCATATTGTTGGTCAGGAGATTTGGGTTGATGCCTTGTGTTTGATCACGTGGGCATACCTATAAGGACCTGTGGAAAACATTGTGTTGTGTGTGTGGGATTCCCTGTGGAGGAATCGAAAAGTCAATTTGATTCAGGGCAGATTTAGAATGATCCTGCGCAGATCTTGGCCTGAGGGTCATGGTCTGCGTCATATTGTGGTATCAGAGCCTGATTTTGTCTGTATATTTCAGGCAGAAGGAGCTAGAGAAAAAGGAGTAGTCTAATACACACCATTTGTGGTATCAGAGCCCAGAACAAGTTCTTTGCTTTCTGTAGCAGAGAAAACAGGGAAACATTTTACAGCCATGCCGCCGAGAAGAAGAGACAAGCCAATGCCAATGCCCGATCCAACAAGAGAAAGAGAAATGTGCGAGTTACGTGCCAGGCTTGATTCCATGGAGACAACACAGAGGCGCATAGTTGACACTGGGGATATCAGCGAGGCTGAAAGTGAAAATGAATTTGGAAACAAAGGAGAAGAAGTAGCAGTCGAAGATGCTGCAGATGAACGCCTATTCAGGGTTGTTGCAAGGATAGGTGCCAGAGAAAAAATGGAGATTCCCATGTATGAAGGCAACCTAGATGTTGAAGAGCTTCTAGACTGGATTAGAGCTCTAGACAAGTACTTCGAATAGAGGATGTCGAGGAAGACAATAAGGTCAAACATGTCGTTACTAGACTTAAAGGGAATGCAACACTATGGTGGGATGAACTACAGGCTGACAGACACTACAAGGGAAAGAAGAAAATCAAAAGATGGGATAGAATGGTTGCAAATATGAAAGACAAATTTATACCCAAGGATTATCAAATCACTCTGTTTCGGAGGATGCAGAATTTGAGACAGAAGTTGATGTTAGTGAAGGAATACACTGAAGAGTTCTACAAGATAAACATCAGAGCAGGTCATCGGGAAAGCGATGATGAAAAAGTTGTTAGATACATGAATGGCCTGCGATATGACATTCAAGATGAGATGAGCATGATGACCATTCTAAATGTGGAAGATTCTTATTAGATAGCTCTGAAAGTCGAAGAGAAGCTGAGCCGGAAGCAAGGTCAAAGAGGTCGAGGTAGAAGTCAAGCCAGAGGAAAAACAATTGCCCAAGATAGAACTCATAAATCTAAAGAAGAGGGGAAGAAATCTCAAACTCAACATGAGAGAGGAGGAAGCTCATAGAGAGGGCAGTATGTTGATAGAAATATTTTTCCTCGAGCCAGAGGAAGAGGCAGAGGCAGTGAAGCAAAATGCTTTGTCTGTGGAAAGATCAGACATAAATCCTATGAGTGTCCAGATAAGAAAAAAGATGGTGGTGAAACTCACATTGTCGAAGCTCAAGGATGGAATGTTGAGGAAGAAGATGTTGAGGGTGGAAGATATTTGATGATGAGGAAAGTTCTCTTGAAGCCAGAGAAGGAGGTAGAGAACCCAGCCCAAAGAAACAGTCTGTTTCGGACTACTTGCAAAACCAAAGATAGAGTATGCAAGGTTATAGTGGACAGCGGTAGCACAAATAATCTCGTATCTACAGAGATGGTAGATAAGCTGGAGCTGGAGACTGTTGTACACCCAAGCCCATATAGAGTTTCGTGGCTACAAAAAGGACATCAGGTAAATGTCACTAAACAATGTTTAGTTGAATTTAAAATAAGAGGATATAAGGATGAAATATTATGTGATGTTATTCCCATGGATGTTTGCCATCTATTGTTGGGTAGACCATGGCAATATGACAGGAATGTGATTCATGATGGGAGAAAGAACACATACACCCTAGAGAAAAATGGTAGGACTCACATGTTGCTATCAATTAAAGATAAAGAGGTGAAAACAGAGATGAGAAACGTTGTACTTCTCATGACTGGGAAGGAACTTCTTAAGGAGGTTAAGAAGAAGGAAGACACACAATTTATTGTGGTCAGGAAGCCTAAAATTGTTTTGACCAGTACAAGAATAGATGATTTACCAAAAGAAATATAGGAGTTGCTGGAAGAGTTTGTTGATATAGTAGTGGACAAACTAGCTTCTTCGTTGCCACTTATCAGGAGTATAAGCCATCATATCGATCTTATACCTGGAGTCAGTTTACTGAACAAAGCAACATATCGGTTGACGCCGCAGGAAAATGAAGAAGTCAAGAGATGGGTCCAGGACTTAATGGACAAAGGATTGATTCAAGAGAGCTTGAGTCCATGCATTTTTCCAACAGTGCTCAGCCCAAAGAAATACGGAGGCTGGAGAATGTGTACAAACTCAAGGGTGATCAATAAGATTACCATCGGATACATATTTCCATTGCCAAGGATGGACGACTTGATGGATTGCTTGAGTGGAGCAAGATTTTTTTCAAAGATTGATTTGAAAAGCGGGTATCATCAGATTCGAATGAGAGAAGGTGATGAACGGAAGACAACATTCAAGACGAATCAGGGGTTGTATGAATGGCTTGTTATGTCATTTGGCCTAATGAATGCGCCCACTACTTTCATGAGGTTGATGAACGAAGTCCTGAAGGATTTCATTGGGAAATTCGTCATTGTATATCTTGATGATATATTAATTTTCAGCAAAACAGAAGCAGAGCACTTAAAGCATTTAGCTGCAGTGATGAAGAGATTACAACAAGAGAAATTGCTGATAAATATGAAGAAATCATCATTTATGAGGACATAACTCATTTATTTGGGTTTTGTTATCTCTGCAAATGAGTTGAAGATGGATCCAGAAAAGGTAGACGCAATTAAGAATTGGCCATCACCGAAGAGTGTGTTTGAAGTTCGAAGCTTCCATGGTTTGGCTAGCTTCTACAGGAAATTCATCTGAAACTTCAGTGGAATTGGTGCACCAATGATGGATACGGTGAAAAAAAGACATAAGTCTTTTCACTGGACAGAAGAAGCAGAGAAGAGCTTCAACCTGCTGAAGAAGAAGATCACGGAGGAACCAATTCTGGTTTTTCCAGATTTTAGCAAGACATTCCAGGTCAGGTGTGACGCGAGTGGATTTGCAATTGGAGCGGTCTTGAGCCAAGACGACAGGTCGATCGCATATTTCAGTGAGAAACTGAATGAAGAGAAGATTAAGTACTCAACATATGACAAAGAATTTTATGCAGTCATACAAGCACTGAAGAAATGGAGACATTATTTGGTTCCTAAAGAGTTTGTTTTGTACAGTGATAATCATGCTTTACAATTCGTGACTCAACATGAGAAGTTGAACCAAAAACATGTTAAATGGGTTCAATTCATGCAAAATTTTACTTTTGTGATTAAGCATATTTCTGGAACTACTAACAAAGTTGTTGATGCTTTGAGTAGGAAATGTTTGCTTATGCAGGAATTCAAAGTCAAGACTTTGGGTTTTGATAACCTCAAAAAAATGTATAGGAATGACCCAGACTTTAAGGAGGCATATGAGGCATCTGAGAATCCAGTTCTCAGGGACAGAAGCTAATGGACCGAGTATATGATCCAAGATGGGTTATTATTCTGGGGCAATCAACTATGTATTCCAAAATGCTCCATGAGGGAGAACCTGTTGAAGGAAAAATGCAGTGGAGGATTGGTCGGACACTTCGGTCATGATAAGACGTTCTCAAAGTTGAATGGCTCATATTTTTGGCCAGGGATGAGGACAGATGTTAAGAAATTTGTGGACAGATGCAGGATTTGTCAGCACACAAAAGGAAAAAGGAAGAACACAGGGTTATGTCAACCATTACCCATACCAGAAAGGTTGTGGTACGCAGTGAGCATGGATTTTATATTGGGACTGCCAAGAACACAAAGAGGATGTGATTCAATCTTTGTGGTAATTGACAGATTTTCAAAGATGGCACATTTCATACCATGCCAGAAAACCAACGACGCAACTCATATTGCGAACCTGTTTTTCAAGGAAGTCGTCAAACTTCACAGCTTGCTAAGGAGTATCGTTTCTGATCGAGATACCAAGTTCATAGGGCATTTCTGGAGGACCTTATGGAAAAATCTAGGGACAAGTTTTTCTTTTAGCTTAGCATATCATCCTCAAACGGATGGGCAGACAGAAGTCGTGAAAAGAAGCTTGGGAGACTTGTTGAGGGGCTTAGTGACTGAACACCACAGTCAGTGGGATCACATTCTACCACAAGCGGAATTTGTTTATAATGATTCGCTTAATAGAAGCACAGGGAAGAGTCCATTCCAGATTGTATATGGAATGCAGGCAAGGGGAGTTTCTGAATTGAAAGATTCGGAACAAGCTGAATTCAGAAGTGTTAGTGCAGAAGACTTTGTAGAAGGAATGAAGGAGCTTCACAGCCGACTCAAGAAGCGATTGCAGAGTTCAAGTCAAGAATACAAGCGGAGAGCAAATCAACACAGGCAAGAACTTCAATTTGAAGTTGGTGATCTGATTCTTGCACATCTGAGGAAGGAAAGGTTCCCAAGGGGAATGTATAATAAACTGAAAATGAAAAAGATTGGACCGTGCAAGGTCATAAGGAAATTTGGGGCAAACACATATGAGATTGAATTACCCGATGGGGTCGGAATCTCACCGATATTCAATGTTGTGGATTTGTACCCTTACAGAGATGAAGAAGCAGGAGCAAAGAAGGAACAAAAAGAGATCTAATGGACAAAACAAATGCTTGTAGCTGAAAAGCCATAGATGGAAAGCATAATTGACAAAAGGGTTAGCAAAAAGACCAGGAGAAAAGAGTATTTTGAATACTTGGTCAAATGGAAGGGGCATCCAGTTGAAGATGTTAGTTGGGAAGATGAAGCAAAAATTCATAAGCATGGACAAACCATGCAAGATCTCATGAACAGGAGTTCATGAAAAATTTCAAGCGAGGGAGTATGATGCAGGAGCATCGTAACAAGCCAAAATACATGCCTAGCCAAAGGAGCAGCTAGATGCGCAGATGGAAAGAGAGCACGTTTTTATGAACAAGGTTTTGAATTTTGAACTTAAAAGCATTAATGTAATAGTTAGGAAGAAGGCGTACTTTTCATTTATACCTAAGAGATATGAACATATCTGGGGGGATTACTCCCATCTGTCAAATTGTAATAGGCATTTAAGTTTGTTAATGAAAGTAGGTAGATTGGAATTAAGAGATTAGACAATTTAGAGTGTAGGAGGGAAAACGGATATAGACACCCTCACTCTTGTATTATTGTATTATTAGCACAGAAAAGAAAAAGAGAGCCGTAGCAGAGAGTTGTAGAGAAGAACCCATGTACATGAGTATTTGAGTTAATATATGAAGCTTTGACTCAAATTTCATGGTGTTATGATGTTTTGTTGTTTACATATGTTGAATGGTATGCTTACAGTTGTTTTATTCTCTCTGTTATGCCTTTGTTGTTATTTTGTGTTGAATGTATGATTTCATGTTGAATGTATGAAGTCTGAGAGAGAAAGAGAACGAGTTTCAATTGTTTCTATTCCTGAGAGAAGTTCCTGCAAGGAGTGCAGTGAAACGTCCACAAGGTGTGCGTTGACAAGGGTTCTGAGTCTATCTCAGAAAGCTCAGGAGGGATACCATTGTTCTCATTCCAGCAGAAGTGTAGGTGAAGCACAGAAGTCATGCAAGGTGTGCGCAGGCTAGTTGAAGCCTTAGAATTTATCAACTAAGGTTGAAGAGTGAAAGATTGTTGTTGCCGAGAGTGCACAGAGTCGAAGAATCAAATACACAAAAGTATTTGAAAGAGTGCCACAAAGAGTGCGTGCAGGAGTCCTTTTGAGACTTGAGGTTGAAATAGAAAGCTTAGGAGGGTCAACACCTTTGAAGTATTCAAAGGGAGACGGGGAGCTGAATCATCACGCAGAAGTTAAGTTCAGTGGAAGGAGGCCAGTCAGTTTGGCCAGAGATGCATTGAGGAGTGAATCGGACGATCGAAATTCTCTGTGGAGAACTCGCGAAGTCACGAGGACCGTAGGATCCAGAGGAGTTGCAGGGTGGATAAGGGTTAGACGAACCCATTACGTTGGTTTCAAGACTCAACGTCGACCATTGATCGTGACCGTCGAGCCGTCAAGATCATTTCGACAAATTGGGGTTTATAAGTCCGGAGTGAAAGCCAAATCCCTTGGTCACTCGAACTTCTGAATCGCGAAATGGATTATCGTGTGTGAAGACGAGGCGTAGAATTTTCGGCACTTCGGAATTTTGGAGTTCGACATTTCGGGGGTCCTGACGACAAGGAGTCGAGGCATAGTGGAGCGAAAATCCCGAATTCGCGAGTTGCGATAGGATTTTGGTGCGGAATTCTGGGATTTCGGCACTTCGAGTGTTAGGAAGCAGAGGAGGCGGTATTTTGGGATTGAGAGTTTTGAACTCCCGGTACCCGGAAGTCCAAAATAACATGGGTCGTCGAATCGAATGAAGGCTTATATCCATTGATCCCATGCAAGGCACCATTTCAGAGTTCGGGGTTTTGAAGTGATAGAGGAACGGTTGTCGAAGGGTTATTCAAGTTCTGAAAGCCGAAAAATTTGAGTGGACAGGTGGCAAGAATTCACGTGGGAAACAAAGTACAGGGGGAAGACAGGTGGCGTGTTTTTGTCAATAGGCGGAGTCAATCCTCGTTGACCATTTCAGAGTTTTGAAGGTTGAAGAATCAGGAGTCTTGTAGCTAGATTCGCGAAATCGCGAAGTCTGAAACTCTGAATCGACGAAAAGTTTCGTTGGGGAGCCAGCCTTTGCTGAACGCATCAGGGTTCGACGTTTCGGTAGTTTCGAAGATAAGAGATCGGGGTTCTTTACTCTAGAATTCCCGAAGTTGCGAAACGCGACACAACTGTGGCGGAGGACGCGGCCAAAGATTTCGGCAATTTGGCATTTCGGGTTTCGGAGGTTGAAGAGACAAGAAACTCGACAACAGGAATCACGATATGGCGAAACCCGAAATCCCGATTCGGCTAAGGGCGCGATCATATTGTTGGTCAGGAGATTTGGGTTGATGCCTTGTGTTTGATCACACGGGCATACCTATAAGGACCTGTGGAAAACACTGTGGTGTGTGTGTGGGATTCCCTGTGGAGGAATCGAAAAGTCAATTTGATTCAGGGCAGATTTAGAACGATCCTGCGTCGATCTTGGCTCGAGGGTCGGATTCTGCGTCAACATCCTTTGTAAATCTCCTCACACCTTTATTTATTTATTGCACTTTATTTTATTGGATTTTGAACTCTATAACCTAATTTAAAAACAAAGTGCACCTTATTAATCTTCCTACACCTTCACTTTATGATAAGTATTTCAATTAGTTCATTAGAATGAGAGCGTTTCTCTCCCTTTCATATATTGTGTTTTTTTTAAGGTAAATAAAGAGCTAAAATTATATTCAATTATCTTAGAGGGAAAATAATAACCTTGTACAAAGGCCTTAAATAAAACTAAAGTTTCAAGTATGTACTATGTTAATCTCTTTACAACAAAAAAACATCCAAGTAAAGCTACAGTCTTTACATGGAGCATTTATATAATAAGGAAATTTAACTTCATACAAATTACAAAACTTTGAGAAGAAGTAGATTAACAAAACTATTTAATAAAAGTGTTTTTTGAGAAAGAAACGATTGTGTCTGTTATCGCACA
>ML880398.1:0-13535 GCA_009831015.1 Picea engelmannii
GGGCTTTCGGGGTTCGCGAGTTCTCCGGATGTGATTTTCTCGCCATCGAGAATCCCGAAATGCCGAACCCCGAGCCCTCGGGATCCTCTGACATGCGTCCTCGTCATGAACGGCTCGGATCTCATCGGGAAATCGCGGGTCGCGATTTCCTGTTGCACAATTTCCTTACCATCGAACTCCGATGAACAAAACTCCGATGATGCCCAATCCTTTGCCACCTGTCCTCGCAGACGGACGACCCGGATTGACTCTCGGGGTTTCGGGACTTATGATGTCCTGGTTCTCATGGCCTCGAGAACTCCGATTTCCCGATCCATGACTCTATGGGATCTCTTGCCACGTGTCCCTACTGTTTGGACGACTCAGATCTTGTCGGGGTTTTCACTTGGATTTCCCCGAGCACTTGTCCGCGGGAATGCCGATTTCCCGAGGGAAAATATCCCGATTCCCCCTCCAGATCTCCTGACACGCGTCATGCATAATGGGTGGTCCAGATTCAATCGGGAAATCGCGTATCGCGATTTCATTGTGCAACGGTTCTACACTCCTAAAATCTCCGATGCCTCCCAGAACGCCGACACGTGTCCTGCCGGGATCAACGGCTAGGATACATTCTCTGCACACTAGAGTTTAGCTCCGGTGCAACTCTTCCCGATCCAACGGTTTACGGGATTTCTACTCCAGATCTAATGGATCAAATCACTTCCTCGCGCACCTATCCCTGCGCTTAACCCCTACACAGCTTCTCCAGATCCCACGACTGACGGGTAATTGGACCGATATCTAACGGTCCAGATTCGTTCGTTTGGGTCTTGGAGTTTACGATCCAAATTTATCGTTGCTCACAATGATAGAGGACAGAGGGGTCAAGTTATGTAACGCCTTCGTTACTCCCGTCAATCTAATGGTCGCGAATGACTATGGGTCCTCCGACAAGATCTCATCCGTCGACTTATTACATCTCGCAAAACTACAAGCTTGGAACCTTAATAGGATCGTTCCGCATCGTACAGGGTTAATAAGGCCTGTGCGTTCGAGTCCTTGTTCTGGGTTCTTGGTGAACCTTTCCAAGGAGGGAACCTCTGAGAAGAGATTCCTACCGAGGCATTCCCGGAAGCAGTTAAAGGGGAGACAACTTCCCGAGAACGGCGGGGCATGGTTGACTTCATTTTATCAACGTAAGTTTTGCACGGTTTACTCGGTATTAAGCATATATCAACTCATTCACCGCAAGCACTACGCGGACATTCTCAAACTGAAATCATTGACAAATTCATGGTTCTATGAGCTAACATCTACTCCATATTAACAAATATTGTACAGACAATTCTTTCACAGGAAACATTTTCAATTCCACAAGTCCATGAGCATATGTGACAGCATGTAAAGTTCAAATGCAGTATGAGCAAAACACTTATCAGAAATACTTCAGCAATGGGAGCAACTGCTAAGAGGGGTGCTCGTTTCCACCCAACCGTAGGCGTAGCGACTCCTACTGGATTTACCACTAGCCACCCCTGAGCTGAGACCACGATGTCCTGAGACCTGCGTCTCTCTGCCTGCCCGTGTCCAGGAGCGAAGGTTGCAATCCCCCCCTCTCTACGTTCACTCACTCTGCATAGAACTGCCAGAGTTCCCCTCACGTCCGCACCCTTCCAATCATTTCATCCATATGCCTTATCCTCTCGCGAGGTTGCGTGTGGCACGATTTCCCTCGCACTGATCAGGCCTGACGTCCCTACGGACGGGCGGTTCACCCTCCCATCCCTCATCAAAACATCCGCCTACCAGTCTGTGAGCCATTAATTTTTAGGGCCAGCGAGCCGCTTTTGGTTCTTCGGGCCAGTGGAGTCCAAATACGGTATTTAATTCTCAATGGAAGTTAACGCCACCTTTTCAGGTGCCTTCCACCACCATCGTCGTCTCTTTTCCGCACATTCCCTCTCAGCAGTTCTGCAATAAATTCAAACTGTCATTTACATTCATTGACCTCTTCTGCATGTCCATTTACATCACATATTTATAAGTTTTGCCATAGTCCGTGGCCAGTTCAGTTATATTTAGAATCTGGGGGAAACAGGGTGTTACATCCACTCGTGGTGAAATAAATACCTGCATAAATCTCTAGAATTGTTTATCAACAAAAACACACTTCAAATTATTTACATATGTACAATCAAAATTCAGAAAATTTTTCAAGAACAGGGTGAGGGAGAAGAAACTTCCCCATCTACTAAGGCCAATGCCTTGTTAGTTGACATGCCCTGTAGAAAATCTTCTTTGGAAATGAATCTGTGGTAAAGTTTGAGTCAGTGTCCATTCACTACGAAATAGACTTGTCCATTGTCAATTGTTTTAATCTTAACAACCCCATTATCATACACGGTAACTACCTCATAAGGACCCAACCACCGAGTGGTAAGTTTTCCTTAAAATTTTTTAAATCGGGAGTCAAACAACAAAGCCCAATCACTAGGTTGGAATTGTTTCTTCTTGATAAATTTGTCATGCCACTTGCTCCTCTGGTTTTGAACTAACATTGTTCGTTGGATAACATCTTTCCAAATCTCATCCAACTCGTTTAATTGTAGGGATCATTGTTTCTGTGCCTCATCTAGGTTTAATCCCAATTGTGCAGAAATACGAAAAGTCCTTACTTGGAATTATATTGGTAGAAGTACTTGTTTTTCATACACTAGCTCGTAAGGGGTATGCCCAGTGGTGTTTCTATAGGTGGTACAATATGCCCACAAAGCCTCTGGAAGTGTATCAACCCAATCCCTATGGTGTAATTGAACAATCTTAGTTAAGATAGCTTCCAAAACTTTGTTTGTGGACTCTACTTGGACATTAGCTTGTAGGTGATATGGAGAAGACTTGCAATGCTTGATACCATATTTCTCCGTTAATTCCTTCATCAACTTGGAAGTGAATTGGGTGCCCTGGTCTATAACAATTTCATGAGGAACACCAAAGTGGGTAAAGATGTATTCATAAATGAATTCAACAACATATTTTTCGGTAGCCCTAAATAAGGATTTTGCTTCTACCCACTTGGTGACATAATCTGTACAAACCAAAATATAGTTCTTCTTACGAGACATGGGTGAAATTGGTCCTAAAAAATCAAGGGCCCATTTCTCGAAAGGGTCTATCATAACTTGGGCACATAAGGGAATTTCATCAGTTGATGTGGGTCTTCCTATCCTTTGACAACTATCGCAACTCCTCACATATTTGGCAGCATCCTTAAAAATGATGGGCCAATATGCTGTACCTGAATGTAACACCTTATATGTTGTACGCTTGTCAGAAAAATGGCCACCATGTGGTCCATCATGAAAACTTCGTAGGATTTCTGGTATCTCATCTTCTCAGACACATCTACGAATAATCAAGTCTAGTCCAGTATGAAAAAGGTCATGGCCAGCCCAAGTGTATTTATCACTTTGCGTGATAATTCTATGCTTTTCATGAGGTGACAAATGAGTTGGCAACTTCCTAGTAGCCAAATAATTTTCCATGTTTGCAAAGAATGGGGTATATACAGAGAAGGAAAATATATGCTCATCTAGAAAACTATCATCAACAGGAATATCATCATCGTCATGTTTTATGCATGAAATAAAATCAACTACTAAATTCTCCTTTCCAGGTTGGTCAAGGACGATGATATTGAAATCTTGCAATAACATGAGCCACCTAGTCACTCAACCATTGGTAATAGGTTTATTCATGAGAAATCTGATGGAAGAGTGATCTGTATGTACAAATACTTCGTATCCTGTGATGTAATGGTGAAATTTATTGATGGCATGGACCACAAACAAGAATTCCCTTTTGGTAACTGTATAGTTTAACTTGGTAGGGAACAAGTCCTTACTCACAAAATAAATGGCATAGGACTGATGGTCTTCTTTCTACCCTAATACTCCTCCTATTGCAATATCAAAGGCATCAATGGATATGTGAAATGGAAGTGCCTAATTGGCCCCCCTAAGAACCGGTGCCGCAAATAACTTAGCTTTCAAAGTTTCAAAGGCGGTTTGACACTGGTCAGTCCAAAGAAAATCAACATCTTTTATTAGCAATCCAAACATGGGTGCAACAATATTTTTGAAATTTTCAATAAATTTCCGGTAGTATCTGGCATGTCCAAGAAAGATTCTTACCTCTTTTTGAGTCTTGGGGGCTGGAAGTTTGACGATTACCTCAATCTTATAAGGATCCACTTTAATCCCTTTAGACGAAACATGATGTCCTAAGACTAATCCTTCAATCAACAAAATTTTACATTTTTCATGACTTAAGGACAGGTTCATTTATTGACATCTGATAAGGACTTTCTCTAGATTATCTAGGGCTTCCTGATAAGTATTTCCATATACTGTAAAGTCGTCCATGTATACTTCCACACAATCATGAATAAGATCAACAAATATTCATAGTAATGCTCATTGAAATGTGGCAGGAGCATTACACAGACCAAATGGTAAGACCCTATAGGCATAGGTTCCCCAAGGACATGTGAAAGTAGTCTTGTCCTGATCTTCGGGTGCTATGATAATTTGGTTGTACCCACTATATCCATCTAGGAAGGATAAGTATTTCTTCCCTGACAAGGTATCCTTTAGAGTGGCCTTATTAAGTTCCCGGAAATTGACACAAATTATCCATTTCCTGTTTACTTTCTTTGGAACCACTACAAGTGGGTATACCCATTTACTGTCAGAGATTGGATAAATAAATCCGAAATTCAATAACTTATGTATCTCCTCTTTTACTATATCCTTGAGTGTCGGGTTCATCCTCCTCTCGGGTTGCCTAACAAGTGTTACTTCTTCCTGGGTATATATGTGATGAATGCATGTATCATGGTGTATACCCTTCATAACAGTGTATTCCCAAGCGAATTCCCCTGATTGTTCTTTAAGGACATTTACTAACTATTTTTGTTGGTCTGCATCTAGTCCAGAATTTATATGTAGGAATTTCCCTGGAATAATATCATGGGGCATGGTATAAGATGTGGCAGACTCATCTATCTCAAAAATAAAAGATGTCAAAGACAAATTTGATGGGTCCAATTGTTCCTAAAATTCTTCCCCAAACATGTACTCAAATTGGGGAAAAGATTGTGGAAAATCAACACATGTGATAACAAAAACAAACTGGTTTAACACATTTTCCGTTGTTTTCTCTTGAAGTGCCCATGAATGAGCACTTGGAAACATAGGTTCTTCCCAGTCTTCATTCTCATATGGACATTGAAGCCACCATAGGTTCTCCATGATAGGTTGAGCTGGTGGGTATATGGTAAGCTTCTGTATAAAAAGTCCATTTGAGATGGTCATTTCACCTTCTCTACAACCAATAAATGCGTTGGCTGTGGCAAACCAAGGTCTTCCCAAGATAACGAGATTCCTTTTAGAAGGATCCTTTGAATGAATGACAAGAAATTCTACTGGGTATTCCCTTTAGCAGGTTCTTCCCAGTCTTCATTCTCATATGGACATTTAGGCCACCATAGATTCTCCATGATAGGTTGAGCTAGTGGGTATATGATAAGCTTCTGTATAGACAGTCCATTTGAGATGGTTATTTCACCTTCTCTACAACCAATAAATGCATTGGTTGTGGCCAACAAAGGTCTTCCCAAGATAATAGGATGCCCTTTAGCACGATCCTTTGAATGAATGACAAGAAAGTATATTGGGTATTTCCATGAGGCTAATGTAACTATGATATCATCTAAGATTCCTTAAGGTATAACCTTTGTTTTATCTTCTAATTCCAAAATAGTTGGGGTAGGTCTAAGAAGAGGTTTTGACTGTAATTCCTCCAAGGTAGTAACAATCATAACATTAATGGATGCCCCTAGGTGTATGAGAGTGTTTCCTATGGGAACCTTATTAATGGTTATTGTTACTATGGGGTTCCCTGGGCTCCCATACTTTGTGACCCTAGGATGCTCTGATATGTATTCATAGAATTCTCCTATCAAATGTACTGTTGGAGGATCCTTCTACTTCCTACTTGGTTTCTTGATATACAATTGTTTGACCACCTTACTGTAGATTGGAATGTCCTTTATGGCTTGTAACAAGGGAATTTTGACACAGATATTCTTCAATTCATTCAAAATGTCAAATTCGGGTCGGGTCGCAAGTTTCTCAATTACTAATATTTCTTGATAAGGAGGGGATTTTGTAATCCGTGAATATTCATTTTGGGGAAGCTTTGGTTCCTGGTATTTAGGAATGATAACATCATCCCACTTAGTGTCATCCATGGGTTTTTCGGGAGTTTCATCTTCTTCTTCTTCCCGAATGACTACTGAAGGCCTTTGTCTATCTAGAACTTTTCCTGACCTCAGTTGAATCTCCTGCAATGGAGCAGGAGAAATAACATACGTCGGAAATTTTTGCATCTCAACATTGTGAAGAGATTGAGTTAGTTTGTTATTGGGGTTGGGCATTGGTTGTGTCGATAATAATGTCTGTCTTGGGGAGCTTGTATTTTGGTATTGTTGGGGTTGTTGTGGAATATGAGGTAAAGGTGGGGGAACAAAACATAGCAAAAGTTGCCTGATGTTCAGTGGAAACTGGGGGTAAGGATGAGTGGGCATAGGGATAGGTGGAGCTTGAGCGTTTCCTTGGGTATTCCCTCCTCTCCATCCTTGTATCCAAGGACGGTGATACTGTGTAGACCAGTTTTTCCAATTCGGTGAGTTCCATTGTTGTGGTTGTTGATAATAGGTTGGAACTTGGGGCAGTAGATCCTAGTATGTAGGATGACTCCTAGGCTGCCATGGCCTCCTAGGTGCATTAGAGGATTCCCCAGGATCCCCACCTCTGTAAATGGATAATAAACCTAGTAGTGATGGGAATTTTTCAATCGGGTGGTCTTCAGTGCAGAAGCCACAAACTGAAATATTATCTAATGGGCATTCCCTTGAGGAATGCTTCCTCCTGCATCTTGGAAAAAATATGCACATTACTGCATTCTCCTCCTCCCGTTTCTTTTTAATCTTTAGGGTGTCTAACTGGGAGCCTGTCGTACTTAAGATATCGGTTTTGAAGTTCTCCAGTAGGTTTCCTATCTCTACCCTTGTGATACCACCTAAAATAAATGATTTTAGGTTTCTACTAAAGGATCTCGATCATTCTTCCCCATTTTGGCTCTACTCCTCGAGTAATTCCTACACATTTCATAGATATCAATAAATGGTTTATGGGAGATGTCACCTGATTCCATCAGGTTAAGTGTCTCTAGGTATTCTTTTGAAATACCTTTAAGGAAAAAAGTTCTGACTGCATCATCTGGAAAGTCATGGTACTTCGATTTTTGTGAGATATAAGCAAATCGTTCCATGTAATCCTCGAGACTCTCATCCTCTAACTGTTGGATCCTAAAAATATCATTACGAGAATCCTTGGACTTGTAGTAGTCTTGGTATTTTTTAAGAAATATAGCTTTCATGTCTTCCCAAGACCTAATACTGGACTCTCCCAATCCCATGAACCATATTAGTGTGGAATCCTTGAGGGTGGCAGGAAAAAGATTTAGTTTCTGGGCCTCTTGCAAGTAATCGTAGCTCCTAGACAAGATGTCAAACTCAAATAGGAAGGTATCCAGGTCCTCACTGCTTTTACTGTAAAATGTGGGCAGTGCTAAGAGTGGAATTTTCTTCATGTTGACATTTTGTGTGGTATCCAAAATTGGAAACCCGAAGGTGGTTTCGATTTGGTTTCCAACTTCTTCTCCTTCATCATGTCTTACATGGTTATGATCCTACTGATCATCCACACTGGTTTGGTTTCCAAAGAGAGAGTACTTAAATGGTTCTATCCTTGAAGATAACAAAGTATCCCAAGGTTCTTTCCTAGGAAAGGTATCCCTTTGATGGGAAGATTTATCTATTGTTTTGATGTCCAGGACTTTACTCGAGCCAGTTGAAACTATTGGTGCCAAAGTTTTTGTTTCGACTTGGGAAGCAATTATATTGGTTGAACTACTATTGGCACAGGGGCATACCCAGGGTTCAACGCTTCAACAATGCACCAACAAAACCCTAACTACCAGCCCTTTCGGAAACACCTGTGAAGTAGATGAAATCTCACCCGAGGTAGAGGTAGGGGGGGTTGCAGGACTTAGGTGTCTGCAACCTAGTTGGGACACATATCTATGATCACAATACTTAAAAGAGCACTTAGCAATGAACCTTAATTAGTCTTTAACCCTTATTCATATCACAGGTCAATCCCTGATTACAGAACAATGCAGTATTAATCAAGATCTAAGTACATCTAACCATTCAACACATAGCATCCGAGAAAATTAATTCATATATAGAGCACTAAGCATCAATGGATCTACCTATTATACATCAAGATCATTACACTAAGTAAGTAAATACATATACAACATAAACAACATAAACAACATAGCACAAAGCACATCAACACAGGATATACGTGATTCACCCTAGTGTGGGGCTATGTCCACCAATATTCTTCTCTTCTTATTAGTCTCTTCCAATATTTTTACATGCACAGAGCCACAAAGCCAACTCTGCATAGGACAGGAGATCTGTGCGCACCTCACCAGATCCTCCTTCCATGATTTAGGTCAAAGAACAAATCCGTACTCAGTCTATCTACACCAAGCACGTACAAAACACTTGCACTTAGCTCTGCAAGCCTTAACACATCTTCTTGCACATAGCTAATATTAGCACTAATCCATCAACCTACTAGGTCTACTTCTTACATTGCCTAGATACTTATTTATACATTACAAAAAGGGCCTAAACATGGGTAAGACCCATGGGACAACATCCCATACGCATTACATAAACCCTAAAACCCAAGAATCCCACAAAAAGGGCAAGATCCCACGATCTCCGCTTCACCTGGGCACTCCGTCTTCGACCAGCCTATTGAAGTCCCAAAAAGGTTCAAACACAACCAAGGTTCTCTCAAAACTTGGCCGAGGGCCAACAACTGCCAAACAGAGTATTCACCTATTCAGGGTCAATGATATCTACAAAGTTAGGGTCCTCTGATGGTGGTGAAAATGAAAGGTTGTGTTGGATGGTTCTGAGGAAGGCCCGAGTGGTCTTGCCTCCTGTTCCACTACTATTGATGTTTCAATTTTCTTCTCTATAGTGCTCCCATTTTTGGTCTGTTTATAGAATTATTTATCTCTTTGTTTTGAGCTAAACCCTATTTTCCAGTATCAATTTGCGGAGTTTATGGGTGGAGTGTTCCTTCCTCCAAAAAGGTTAAAAGGAACCTTGATCGGAATGTTTGGTTTGATTTTAATGTATCTTCCCTTTGGGTCCCTAGGTTTGTTCATGAAATCAAATAAAAGAAAAAATACCATTGGGTTTGGGGGAACCTGCTATAACAGATGCATAGGTTATTACCCCTCATCTTAAAGTTCCCTTTCCACCAAACTAATGCTAAGGTTCATATCAATCTATTTTAAATCTAATTAATCTATTCAATCTATTTTTAAGTAAGAAACAACAAGTAAGCTATTTCCGAGTTATTTGATCTACCTACATCTGAGCAAGTAAGCAAGTAAACAACTAATCTATCAAGACTATTTTGACAAGTGAACTCTATTCTTAAAAAGAACTCATAACTATTTCTATTTCGCGAAGAATAAATTTTAATCTACTTAATCAAAAGTAAAAGTGTTATGACTGTATTCAAATTCTAATTGATCAAAACTATTTCTAGCTTGCAATAAAAGGAGATAAAGTATTCAAAGGTGATGATTGTGTCTTCGGTGTCGAATAACATCACGATGGCATCTGACTATTAGTGACAGTTCAAGAGGAATTAATTCAATGATGACTTCTACAGAGAAATGGAAAGTATGAATAAGGAAATCTAAAGAAATCTTTGCCATCATAGAAGAAACACTAAGTATTTCAGGAATCCATGTGATCTCTAAACTTTATACATCAATCGTCAACGATTAAAATAACTCTTATTCAAATTCACTACTTCAAGAAAATATATAAACTCATGAACTCATGATTACAAATCCTAATTCAAATTCACGTTGTGCAAAATTCTAATTCTTGATCAATGTCAACTAGAAATTACAATTCAACTTCATAACTAAATTTTCATGATCTAAACTAAACTAATTCAATAATTAAAAATCATATTTCAAAATTAACTAAAAATGCTTTAGAAATTATAATCCAAAATCTATTTCTGTCCTATCATACTAAGGAAAAATTAATAAACAAAATAGATCTACAAAGAAAAATGGCAATTAAATATATCTCAATTAAAGCTATCAAAACTTGAAACAACTAATCTATCAAAGCTTGCAAACAATCTTAAAGTAATACTTTGTTTACACTAATGCTCTGTCTAAGTTAATGCTCTGTCTAAATTAATACTCTGTCTAAACTAATGCTCTGTCTCAATTACCAAAACCAAAGTAATTAATCAAGACAATATCTTAATTAGTATCCTCTAGGATAATTCATAGCTAATAAGGACAAAAACACAATACTATAATTAACCAACTCCTACAAACAATATGGAATTAAGGAAAAACAAATTAGATTAACAAATTATAATTGACATATACACAACAATTAAAATTGAGAAATACAACCAGTAAAGAAACAATTACAAATTCTAAATAAGCAACAAGATGAACACACAATATCTACTGATATACACAGTCACCTAGACCATTGGTGGGCCCCCAACAGGTCGTGGCTACACTCCAACAAGAAAACGAAGGTGCTTAACTCAACAAAATGCTGTCATTAATCATAAAAATAGATTCTGGAACAAAGTTGTAGATAATGCCTGCATTAAACAATAAAAAGTCCTCCCTTAGTCGTTCCATTGGTAGTGGTATTTATAGATAATTTACATCTTGAGAGGTCAACCACTGGAGGGGTCGACCTCCTCTAAAAACAACAAACTCATTAAATGAGTTCCAACAACAATATCTTCTAGAAATTTCGCGAGCCACTCAACAATGACTACAACCACCCAATCTGAGGTGTGTGAAGCTCTCTAGTTGGAGGCCATGAGGGGGCATAAAACCTAGATCACCGATTCATCCACCAAAGGCTGCCAATGTACCAATCACCAGGTCCAGTGTTCTTCGAGTGACAGATGAGGTACCAAATGGAGGATTGGACCGTGATTTTGCCCTGTTGGAATTAAGCCATGCATAAGATATTCATAAACATCAAACTGAACTGAATTGATCAAAAAACCATTACAAAACACCAATTATACATACCCAATGCGAATTCATGGTGAATTTATATATAAACCTTTGAAGCATAACATATGTAATATCCATGCAAAAAGGATTTGATCATCGCAATAAAACAATCAAAACATGAACCCAACATAAGCATACAAAGAGAGGTGTTGGAGCATCAAAGTTAAGGGTATGATGATTATATGAAATACATGAAGTATGAAGTATGTAGGTGAAGTCAAAAGTAATCTGTGTATAAATATCTTAGGTTGGTGCGTATACAAGTCTTACTGAGTTGGTGCTCAACTGAGGATATTGGTGTCTCTATTAGGTTGGTGCCTACACAATATCTTGTTGAGTTGGTGCTTAGTTGAGTAGATTGGTGTCTCCAATAGGTTGGTATCTACAATATTTGTAACAAAAGTTTGATTCCTACAGACATTTATAAAGATAAGTTTTTGTGGTTTTCTCCCGCAAGGGTTTCCATGTTAAATTCTATGTACTACGATTTGAGTTTACTTGTATTTACTGTTTTAAATTTAATGAACGATTGATGAATGTTCATTTAAATTAAAAAGTATATTATATTTATTCACCCCCTCCTCTTAGTATAAACATAATTTCAACAATGGTATCAGAGTGGGTTCCTTCAGAAACAATTCAACCATTATAAGGCAAATCTCAAGAACATATGGATTGTAAGGAAGGTCTCCCTACAAACATAGCTCCTTTTTTCAATGGAACAAATTATGCATCATGGAGTATAAGAATGAAGATATATTTGTTGGACCTTTGGTTTAGTATTTGGGAATCAATCACAACATGTTATACAAATGAAGCTGGGAAGGAGTCAAGTGAACATAATGCAAAAGCAATAAATGTCATCTTGAGTGGCCTATCATATTTTGAGACTGTCAAGGTAATGAAGTGTACATCAGATAAACAGATTTGGGACAAACTACAAAACATATATGAAGAGATATATGGTGATTGTTCCATCTATGAATCAAAGACTAAAGAAACAAAATTTGTGAGAAAGCTAAAAGGAAGACCTAACAAATACAAAGAAAGGGAAGATAGTGATGATGAAGAAGATTCTCTCTCCATGACCATGGAAACAAAACTTGCTAATGAATAAAGTGAAGATAATCATAAATAAAATCTAGAATTAGAGGAAGTGAATCTTGAAGAAAAACTCATTAGTGCCTTACAAGAAATAGACAAAATTAGGGGAAATAATATAAAGCAGAATGATCAATTGCAGAAACATAAAAATAAGGATAATTATCTTGAACAAATAAATATGACAATTATAATCCCAAAGATTCAACTAGAATAGGTAAAAATTATAGAAGAAGTGGTGAGAATCCAACTGAAACAAAAGGAAGAAAAAAACGAGAAGCTAGAAGCTGGAATGGTTTTCTTAAGAAAGAAAATAGAGAAAAAAACTTATCAGTTGAATAGAAGCTTGAAGTTTGGAAAGAGTATTGAAATATTAGAAAATATTCTTAGTTTCCAAAGGTCAACATTCATCAATATAGGTCTTGGTTGCAATGAAAAACGAAAAAACCCCAAGGGAGATGCAAGCACTAAGGTCACAAAGCCACCAGAAAAGGAAAATGGAGAAAATCCCAAAATCTATGCCAATATTCTCAAAGGCTCCATCAACAATGAAAGAAACAACAAGAAAGGAAATGATGACCAACATAAATTTGATTCTTCTCACAAGAATGAGTTTAGAAGAGCCATTCCAACAAGAAGACCTTTCACAAACCGATACCAAAATCTATTTCATGGCTATTGTTTTTTCTTGCAATAATTTTGGTCATAAAGCAATATATTGTAGAGTTTATGCAATAAGTGATCATGTGAGAGATGGAAATATAAGTTCTTATAAAACCTCGAAGACTAATGATGTGAGCAACAAAATAAGAAGTTCTCATGGGTTTGTTGATAGAAACTGCAATTCATTTACTCCCCTACTTGATTACAATACAAAATGTTATAAGTGAAATAACTATGGGAACATAGAACATGACTGTAGAAGCAACATAATAAATTCTCCTAAACAAAACAAGGAAGAATACATTCTTACCAATAATAGAGAATAATACACAAAGGTGTAGAAAAGGAAGCACGAAAAACCAAAGAAGGAAGAATGTGGACTTGCAATGTATTCTAAAGACAAAAGAAGCCAATGGCACATTGATAGTGGATGTCCAAAACACATGACAGAGGACCAAAACAAATTACTCACCCTTGTAACACCCTGTTTCCCC
>ML880399.1:0-15238 GCA_009831015.1 Picea engelmannii
AGTTGTGTTATCTCTCATTATTCTACAAGTTATTCATCATTTCATGAGGTTTTGGATAAGTAAAGGATTCACATATGTTCTGCAAAACTGTCAATACGATCAAGAAATATTTTGAATTAGGTTATATGTTAACATGTGTGTTTAAAGAATAATTTAGCATCTAAGGATTTTTCAGATTAGTGGGGCAGTATTTTTTGTTCCAGAATCCGGTCCATAAGGCTTTCTTGTCTTTGAGCCAATGCCACCAATTTTTGGCTCCAAGGATGTTGTTGAGAATTTCTGGATCTCTGAGACCAACGTCGCCAGAGTGCTTCGGTTGGTAGAGTTTGTCCCAAGCTACAAGATCCCATGTGCACTCTTTTGTGGCTCCCCCCCATAGAAAGGAGAGATGAATATTTTTGAAATATTTGAGAACTTGTTTGGGTGTGGCAAGAGTTGATAAGAGGTAAAGCAACAGAGCTTGTAGAACATATTTGAGAAGAATTAGTCTGCTGTCAGAATTGAGGCATCTGGCAGTCCAACATGATACTTTGTGTTCCACTCAAGTGAGCAGGTCCTTCCAATGGGAATGGCACATGTCATTAATCACCAAGGGCGCCCCAAGTTATTTGGAAGGGAGAGGGCTCTTCTGAAAACCCAGAATCCTAAAGATGTGGTTTTTCATAGCCATAGGAGTGTTAAAGAAAAACATTTGATATTTATCTTGATTAATAGAAGTACCTGAAGCTTCCATGAAGTATGAAACAACTTGGTTTATGGCTTTGGATTCACAGACTATTGGAGTTCCCATGAGAATTGTATCATCGACAAATTGTTGATGAGAGACTGGAAGGTTGTCGCCATGTAGTTGAAGCCCTTTGACTTTGTTGTTCACAACAACTATAAGAGCACATCCAATGTCAACCGCCATGAGAATGAAAAGGAAGGGGGAGAGGGGATCCCCTTGGCGGATTACTATGGAAGGTGAGAAAGTGGAAGAGGGTGAACCATTAATGAGAATGGAGAAGAAAGCAGAGGAAGCCAAAAAAAGGATCCATTTATCCCAGGAGGTTTAGAAGTCAAATGCTAAAAGAACTTGTTGAATGTATTTCCATCTGAGTTTATCAAAGGCTTTGGACATTTCAAGTTTGATGAGCATGCCTAGAGCTTTGATAATCTTGAGGGAGTGCATGAATTTATGCACATGTATAATGCCATCTGGGATTTGACGACCCTCCACATAGCTAGTTTGCTCACTGGAAATAAGAGAAAGGAGACCTTTGATTCAATTGGCTATGGATTTAGTGATAATCTTGTATGTTACATTGCAAAGGGAAATGGGTTAGAACTTGTTGGGATCATCAGATCTCTCTTCTTTAGGTATGAGGGTAAGGAAGGTGGCATTTAAGACTAGGATAACATTGGAGAATTTGTGAGAATCCTCCACAACATCCCAAACATCTTGCTTAACGATGTGTTAGAAGGCCTGGAAGAAGATTGTTGTAGGCCCATTTGGTCTTGGGAATTTACATTTTGGCATATCCATTACAACTATTTCAATTTCTTCAAGAGGAACGGGTTTGAGAAGGAAATCATTTTTCTGAGGGGATATCAATCATGGTATATATTGGGTAATTTTTCTGATGGTCGGTCTTATGTCCCTGATGCGTTTGGTGAGAGGATTCATGTAAAACTTGATTAGTTCCATCTCAATGTATGCATGTTCAGTAAGATAATTGCGTTGGTTGTCCTTGATGGAGGAGATTCGATTTTGAAATCTTTTCTGAATCACATAGATATGGAAGAACTTGGTGTTCTTCTCTCCTTCCTTTAGCCATCTGCCTCAGGTTTTTGTTTCCAGAGTATTTCCACCTGTCTTTCTCGGGTTGTTGATTTGTCCATGATTTGATTTTCTACCTATACCAGTTGCTCTATGTGGCCTTCATAAATTATTGATTGTTGGATGAGTTGCATTTGTGCTTCTAACTCTTGTTTTTCTTTGAAGATATTTCTAAACTCTTCTTTGTTCCATTTTTTCATGCATTTTTTGAGATATTTTAGTTTTTTTTGGAATATGTACATAGGCGAGGCGGGGTAGGGGGATATTTCCTCCCACCAAGTTTTGATCTTCTCTGCGAAACATGAGTGTCCTAGCTAGAAGCGTTCAAACCAGAAAGGGAGTTTGTGTGAACTCTCGGTGATACCAATGCAAAGCTCACTATGTTACTAGTTAGAATCATGATATGGAAAAATTTTGGTGGAAAGAGGGATATCAATGAGCATGAGCTGCACATATCCTAAGAACCGGTCAAGTCTAGAAGCGATCTGAGATTTTCCCCCTCCCTTGTTATTCCAAGTATGTAAACCATTGGTAGTTTCCAAATCCATCTAGTTGATTTGTTGAATGATGGAGAGAAACTGGTGGAAGTCTTGATCCAGCCTACAAACCCCTCCCTTTTTTTCTGCTAGAGAGGTGAACATATTGAAATCCCCCCTAATCAACTAATATGAATTTCCAATTATGTGACTAAGGCCTTACAAAGAGGATAAGAATTTGATTTATCGAAGATGAGATTGGGGTTATAAACATTGGTAAGATATCCAGTTTTGAAGGAGCCTATAAGACTGAAATGAGCAGTTAGGGAGGAATCTGCAGAAAAAAGTTGGTGTTAGCATTGAGAATTACACTTAGACTACTATAAATGTAAGCCCAGTATCCATCAAAGTGTGGAAGATAAAGTTTATGATAAATGGAAAATGGATGGAAAACTCAGAAAAGAATGTCAATCACAACTTACTTCATACAATATGCACCGGCAAATAAGGACTTGAATAACTTTGATCAAGGTTTTAGGAAATAAGATGAGCAGGTGGAAGATTTAATAAGAAAAATGTAATATGCCTATCATCTACATCAAGTAGTATGACACACATTTAAGGAAGAACTTTATGAAATAAGGACTTCTCATAATCAAAGAGGAAAATTATGATATATTTGCAAAAATATCACAACAGATCTTCTATTGCAACAAAGCTACAATTCAGTCAAATGAATCATTCAATGGACTGTAATAAAAATTCAATAGAAACAAGATGATAAGGAACATAATTGATTTTCATTATCCAAAGGATCTTAGGTCTGATACATACAATAGAAATCACCCTCTGCTACATAGACAATGTCAAAAAGTATGAGTCTCTTTCACTCCCTTTGAACCCTCCTTCAATTTTACAATGCCTATCTTATAGCCTAGACTACCATGGAAAACTTTAAAATTAGAATAACAACTCTTGCATATGATTCTTATGCCTAAAGTTGGCGTGACTACAACTGTACAACAGAAATAAAATAGAATGTTAAAATTCCGGCTAATGTTGGCAACGTCTTCTTTATGGCTGATGAAGTGTCCCTTTGAGCGCATATTCCTTTGGCAGGTGGCTTCCCAGCTCGCAAATGACCCTTAGACAACTAGCATGCATCCATATTAACACGTGGAAATTGTTCCTCCCTTCAAAAACTTCAAAACATGGCTTCACAGTGCCAGTTCACAACACCTGTCTGTATCAGCCAGTTCACAACGACAGGTGCTACGAACTTTCTTGTAGTGTCTCATTTCATTTTATAAAGTCTCAAAACTTTCCCAAAAACTATCTCCAGTGCCCCAAAATGTTGTAAAAATTTTATAATCTTGGTACATGACTAGAAGAGAACATCCCAATAGCTAAACATGGCTTATAAAGCATAACCATCCTCAAAAATTCAAAATTCAAAATGCATAAAACAGGAAACTTGTCAAAAACTGATATTGTTTAAGGAGGTTCAACTTCTTCATTTTTTAACTCTGGAGCTTCTCCTGGTAGCAACCTTAGCCAACATGTCCATATTTATCTTGGCCGGCTCTTTTTTAAAAGTTTGTAGTTCTGCCTTTAGATCTATGATCTGAGCTTGATAAGATTTGTTTTGTCTGTAGAGATTTATGAGTTGTCTATGGAGGGGAAAGAATCTTTTAGCCAGAAACATTTCCTTGTCAATGGACTTATGATGAATATCCAACACATACTTAAATTTCATTCTGACACTCAAGTATTCCTTTTTCATCCTATCAACTTCAAATTTTGCTTCCTTGAGCTTTATTTTGAGCCTCTTGAAAGCAAGATTGGTTTCTTGTTGGGGAGTACTGATATCAACAATTTCAATGGGTTGCTCAACAAATTTGGATTTACCTTTCCTCTAGGCTGGAATTTTTGCTACATCACTTTTCACTGGAACATTTTTCTTGGATGCTTCCCTAGTTAAAGGCTTCCCAGGCTTAATCTTGTCTGCAACAATAGGTGAAGGAAACATAAGCTTTCTTCCTCTCGGGCCTGTGGATTTTATTGAAGAAACTTCCATAGGAATGGCCTCTGCCATGGGTGAAAATTCCCTATGTGAAGGTTTTGAAGGCCCTCTTGCCTATGTTTCATTTGTATTAGTCATAACAACACCTATTTTCTTCTTTCTAACCTATGAACACACTGTCTTATCCACAAGATTAGGGATTTGTATCTTAGACTATGGGGTGGGGGAGACAGTCAACTGAAAGTGTGATGCAGTGAGGAATATTTCCCAATCATTATTTGTCTTTCTCAACTCTTCCATGACCAAAATTGTAATAAGGCCAGAGTGAAAGACACTTGTGTCTACTTGTTTAGATTTGGCTTGAACTCTATGAACCATCTTACCAATGCTTCTAAAGAGGTGAAAAGGGAGATTCATTGCTTCTTTCCCTGTGAAGTGTAACAAAAACCTGATGTGATATTGATAAACCATGTTAAATATTCCCTCATAGGTAAAATACCTTTGAATAACCTTCAACATTTTATCAAAACCTTCAAGCATATGGTTTCTAGGGACCCCTTTGGACAAGTTGTCCTCTTGATACTCTAGTTTAAGAAATTCCTTTGAGAAAGCAACATTTAATGTCATAGCCTTGAACCGTTTTTCTCCAAGATTGGGTATCTCTGTTACAACTGAGATGGATTGCTCTGAAAATTCAAATTCTAACATTTCCACCTTGGTTTTGGTCCCATTGAAATTGAGTGTGAATTCCCTGGCTACCTCTGGATACCCCCTCTGCATTTTTTGACAGAAATTGATGCAGCCTACTCTCTGAAAGGCTTCTCTGATCAAAGGTTCATAATCAAGAAATTACATGTCATAGGGCTCTGTTCTTACTATTTCACCTCCCTTATGAGTCTTCTTATGCCGTGGGTTGTCCATAAATGTTTTTTGAAGACAATATTTCTATAATATTTTATGACTGCTACATGTGTGAAACAAGGAATATATAAGATTAGGGTTTTGATGAAAAAACTTTCTCCAATATGCTAACCTTGTATAGAGATTATAAATACTTTAGTTTATACACATCTAGGAATGAGACAGGGAATTATTCAAAAGGAAAAGCTAAGGAAAAATGATTGAAAGTTATAACGAAAGGAAACACAGATAAGTCTTTGCAAAAAGGTTTTTATCAGCATAAAAATGGATTAACAACATCACTACACCTGCAACTTTAAGTTTGCTCCCATAGATGATCAACTGTTGACTACAAAATGGATAGGGATATAATTAACTCTGTTAAGGTTTCAGTTTTAGAAAGATGCAGAGGACGGGGTTTTATCAATGCTGGAACAGAGGGTTCGCAACGCCCTGTTCACCAACGCTCTGTGAGCTAGTTCGCAACACCAAGTGAAAATGATAGGAGCAAGTAAATTTTGAGCAGGCGGAGAACTGAATGAGGTTAGAAGGTGGTCAGGTTTAATAGGCACAGTTCAGAGAATATTTTAAGTGAATTTTGCAAACTGGTAGCAAGAGGCAGTGATAGTTCACAGTGCCAAAAGGAAAAACAACCAAAATCCCTTTCTTGACCTTCAAATAGGATGAAAACTATCAAGGAGTACCTGGTGGTCTTGAGTTTGATGTTGCAGTCTTTGAAATTGCATAAGGGTTTCTACAAGTAGTCCAACCTCCAACACTCTCCTTCATCCAGTTCGCAGCACGAGTTCGTTGTGCCTGTCTGTAGCATCAGGTTCACAACACCAGTTCGTAGCGCCTAGCTCAAACACAATTTGCACACTTGGAGGAAGTTGTTAGAAACTTTTATGACATAATCCCTGAGAATTTTTAAAAAATACAAGCTCTGAAAACAATGAGATCTTCTTTGACACGATACTTAAATGCAATGATGGCAATGAATGCATGGAGTACTTTGAGTACACTATGAACTCTACTAGTGAGTTGGAAACGCATAGATAAAATCTAATTTGACAACTAAACGGATAAAAGGTGACAAAGGAGGATCTTCTATACAACATGAAGGTGTGACGTGTCAAGGTGATGATGAAGATTTCAAAGATGTGATTCATGAGGGTGTATTCAACTTGTCATGACAAAAAAAACATAATCCAAGGATTCTAGACCAAGGCCAAACTAGCTTTAGCTTACTTAAATCAAAATTTGAATTATGACTATAGCAAGAAGACATAAAAAACCTATAACTTAAGAAAACCTATGACTCAAAAACATAACTGAAATGATTTTTGACCCTTGCAATTCTATGTGATAACATTTGGCTCCACAGGGGATGGCATGCTCCCTGTGAGCTGCCAAGAACATGCAGTTCCAGCGTCTTATCCAATTTCTACGGGGTCATTATTTAAAGAAAATAAAAAAAACTAAAAACTAATATTTACAATGAAAGGAAGCCACTCATGGCTTCAGGAAAAGTATTTCTTGAGAAAATTCCCATTGACTGGGCCACCAGAAAATTCAGTATCTTCCAAGCTCTGCAATTTGAAAGTGTTATTTTGCAAAACTTCAGAAATATTGAAAGGACCAATCCACAAGGCTTCAAATTTACCATGTTTACCCTTGTCTTTCCTTTGTGCATGCCATTTGAGCACTAGGTCTCCCAGCTGGAAAGCTTCCTTCTTCACTTTCTTGTCGAAAGCTTCTTTGATTTTCTTTTGATGGATTTGTGCTTTATCAAAGAGTTGGTCCCTGGTCTATTGTACCACCACTAGCTGATGCATCCTCCTAATCATGTCATCTGGTTCTCCTTTTTGGTATTGAATAAATGTTTCCACATGTAATGCTAGTTGAGTAGGAGAAACAACTTCAGTTCCATAGACCAGCTGAAAAGGAGTAGTGCCAATTGATCTCTTGGTAGTTAGTTTATCTTCCCATAGAGAAAACTTCAGCTTTGAATCCCAATACTTTTTGTTATCCTCCAACAGTTTTTTGATGATTTTTACTAAAATTTTGTTGGAGGATTCAGGCAAGCCATTACCTTGAGGGTAATAAGGAGTAGAGTAAACAAGATGGATCCCAAACTTTTCACAAAACTTGACCAGAGGTTCGGCTTTAAAATTTGTAGCATTATCAGTCACAATCTTGTTAGGACAACCAAACCTTGACAAAATATCTTCCAGGAAGCCAATGACTACTTTATATGTTGCATTTCTTGTGGGAATAGCTTCTATCCATTTGGTGAAATAATCAGTGGCAGTCAGAATCCAACGATGTTGGCCACTTGAAGTTGGATGGATTTCTCCAATGAAATCTAATCCCCATTGCTGGAAAGGACCAAATACCATTATGGGCTTCAAAGGAAAATATTTTAGCTACTGCCTGCCTGAGAATTTCTAACATTTATCACTGGCCCTAATCTTTGCACATACATCAAGGAATAAAATAGGCCATAAGTACCCAACTCTAAGTATTTTATATGTTGTGGTCCTCTAAAAATGATGACCTCCACATAGGCTATCATGAAAATCAGTCATGGTTTTCTTTGCCTCGTTTGGATCCAAGAATCTTAAAATAACCCCTACAAGATCCTTCCAATACAAAACATGATGAACAATGTAATATCTGATTGCTTTGAGCTTTAAATCCCTCACCTTAGTCTTTTCAAGTCCAATAGGAGGTTGCAATGTCTGCAAGAAATGGATGAGGTCCTTGTACCAACTACACTTTGTCAATTTAGGGCTGATATGTGAGTTACTGCTAGTAATATCGGTCTTCTGATATACAAAATCTTCAGTCATGAAATTAACCACAAGTTCCTTACAATTTGATTCAGCTAATAATCTAGCTAAACCTTTTCCTTTCACCAGCTTGGTAGGTTTCATCTCAACATCAAATTTCAGAATTTTGGCAATCCACTTACTTTTCTTTCCATCTATGTCGGGATGAATTAGAATTTCTTTAACAAAGGTTGAAGGGACATAAACAATAATTCTGGAATGCAGAACATATACTATGAAAGCTTTGAGAGCTTTGACCAAAGCATAAGCTTGCTTCTCCATGATGTCATACCTGACTTCAACATCTCTCAAAGCCCTGTTGAAAAAATAAATAGGTTGCTCCATTCCATCTAAGTTTTTCTGAAGGAGGACAACAACTAATGTATCATTTGAGTCAAAAGAAAATATCAGAAATTATTTTGAATAATCAGGGTTGATAAGAACAGGTGCCTCAGTCAATTCTTGTTTAATTTGATCAAAATAATTCCTAGCTTCAAGTGTCCATTTTACCTCATTCCCCTTTCTCAGCATGGATGTAATAAACTTAACCAACTCAACAAAATTAGAAATGAATCTTCTTAAGAATTTTATCTTACCCAGGAAGGATTGGATTTCTTTCTTGGACCTAGGAAGAGATAGAGTCTTGATGGCCTATAGTCTACTTGGGTCAATTTTTACCCCTTCAACTGAGACAATCTGTCCCAACAACTTACCTTCCTTCATAACAAAGAGGGACTTCTTGGGATTAAGTGACAACCCAAATTTTCTACATTTTAGGAACACCTTATCCAAATGTTTATAATGGTCTTGATTAGATTTTGAAAACACTGTGATGTCATCCAAGTAGATCACCACAAACTTATATTTTTCTCCAATAAAATCAATATCGATTGCACGTTGAAAGGTTTCCCCTGCATTCATGAGACCAAAAGGTATCTTGGCATACATGAATGTACCCCAAGGAGTGGTGAATTTTTTATTTTCCCTATCTTCAGGAAAAACATAAATCTAATTGTAGCATGAAAATCCATCAATCATGGACATCCAGCCGAGCCTATAACCCTTTGCAAAATATGCTCTATCTCAGGCAAGGGGTAATTATCTTTCCTAGAACACCTATTTAAATTTATGAAATCAACACAAATTCTGATTTCTCCATTCTTTTTCCTAACAGGGACAAGATTAGCTATCCATTCAATAGACCTTAAAGGTATGATGATCTGAGCATCAAGCAATTTTTTGACCTCCTTCTCCATGATGGGCAATAACATAGGATTGATCTGCCTTAGTTTCTATCTAAATGGTTTGGTATCCTCCTTCAAAGGTATTTTATGCTCAATAATGCTTGTATCATAAGTTTTCAAATCATCATACTTCTAATCAAAGACAAGGAAATTCCTTTAATATTTTGATACACTCATCTCTTTGTTTTTCTGACAGACTACTAGATAACTTGACATACTTGGGATTTTCATCAGTACCTAGATTGCACTCTGTCAAATCATCATCTTCATTTGAACCTCTCACTTTGACAACCACATCATTACTATCAAATAATCTCTCTAAAGGAACTAATCCCTTGGGGATATGATTGCTAGGAAACTAGACAATCTCGTGGTTTGCAATCTTGTTTAGGAATTTATCAGCATGAGGATTGTTTTCATCATCTAGGTCTTGATCAATGTGAAGTGCAGAAAATTCTTCTACTGTTTCCAGAAATATTTTTATCTCAAGACCATCTTCAAAAACCTTCCAATGTTTGACATTATCAGGTATGGAAGGCCTATATTTTACTTCAACATCATACTTGAGTTTAGGAGGTAGTGGAACTTTAAAGTTACTAGCAAAAAAAACTAGGGAATCAACCAATGCATTATCTTATCTAGGAACAAAGGATGTGTTGAAATCTAGGAAGAAATTATCAATAAGATCCCCTACCTCATTCCTATAAGTCCTCAACCTTTGATGTTTTTCCTAATATATATTTATGATGTGATGTACAATCAACTCTGCATCTCCGAAAACTGATAATTCCTCAATCTTCGTATCTTTAGTAGCCCTCAACCCCAAAACTAGAGCCTCATATTCAACAATTTTGTTTGTGGTTTCAAATTCTAACTTGAAAGACAAATTTATGACTTCTCAAGAGGGGGAAATGAAAAAAACTCTATCACCAACACTATATTTAGAAGATGCCCCATCAAAAGAGATTTTCCAAGTTTGGGCATCTTGTTTGAATGTTTCACATGTTGTTGGTGATGGATTTCTTATTTCTAGAGGTGGCTGAGGAAGATCAGTGAGATGCAAAATGCTAGATCCCAAATCAGTGTCAAAAAAATAAATAGGATGCTTTGTGGGATTACCTTCATCACTAATAATATAAGCCAACTATGATTCTCTATACAACCTTCTGTGTTCACCCCCAAAGACAGGTATGGTGGCATAGGAGAGGTCAATCTGCAATGTTCCTCCCAACCTCTTAATCCATGATCTGGAAAATAACATCCCAAACTTAGGGGGAACATCTGCAACTAATATATCCATGACTATACTCTTCATGGGAAATTGAAAGAGATTAAGAACCAAATCTTTAATCATCCCCATAAATTTCACTTTCCTTGATTCAAAAGAATATAGATCATGATATGCTTTGGTGATTTCTAGACCCAGTTCATCCATGATAGATTTAGGCATTAAGTTATGGGATGCACCTGAATCCATCAAGCAATTGTGTAAGATCTTCTCATGTGCATTCAATGAGGTACAAAAAGGAGGAGAGGATTCATCCCTATCTTCCACTAAGGGCCCCAATATCACTAGAGGTTTTTCATCTTGTAAATTCATTGAATCTGTTGAATGGGAAGAAAAATCAGACCGCAACATTTTAGAAATGGACTTCTTGAAATATTCATTCTTTATCAACTCTAAGAATGGGACTGGAATTTTAATCTTCTAAATTTCATTTTCAAAGTTAAAAGAAGATGGGGATTTCAAAATTTATTTTACTTCTTGGACAAGGGCTTTAACCACAAGATGATTATTTTGTTCTTTGTTTCCTTTCTTTGGTGCAACCACTGTTTTAGTAGAGGGGTCTAATATTTTAGGTTGATTGGATGTACTAGGTGTTACTGGACAAATTGGTAAGTCCTGCCACAAACTAATCTCCCTAACTTCAACAAGAAATTAGAACAAAACATGACAAAATACAAACTTCTCCTTAGATTTCATTGTAGTGTATACTAGTTCAATGAGGGATAAATGACATACCGTTTAAACGTCATTTTAACGTTGCTAGTGTTGTCCTTGCTCCATCTTAATATTTGCGGAATGTTGAACCTGTTAAGAAACACAAACCAACAAAGAGAGAGCAAAAGTATATATATTCCAATGAAACCTATGCACAAGATCAAGGAGTTATGTAATAAAAATGGACACTTTTATAGGGAATAAATGTATTACTGCATTATATTGATGAAAGTGGAGAATACAACCTATGAATTGATGTTGCAAGGTCCCTTCCAATGGCCCTTTGCCTCAACACACACACCTTTGCTCCAATGCTTTTGATGAAGAGTATACATAGCCTGACTTGGAAAGATAAAGCAAAACTATCACAAGCACAATCTTTAGCAGAATTCTTCATGCACAAGCTAGCCTAACTTTTCCCGTGAGATATCCCTCCTTATATAGAGTGAAGAGGGATGCATGAAGAGATTAGGATGATCCCACTAAATCAGAGAAGCAAGTGAGATCAAAACCGATCGGAGGCCACCTCAACCTTTTGAAGATTCCATTCCAGAACTTTCGAGAAATTCACCTTTTTTCTTTGTTTGAGCATCATTGCACCCTCAACATTAGCAACCCACGACAACGTCGCAGACCACTATGGTGCAACATGCGATGATTGGGGATCGTCGCACCGTTAACATTGGCAAGGTGCGATGATCTTCTAAGATAGGGTTTTTCAATAAGGAAAAAATGATTCCATTTCTTAGGGGAAAGTCTTATTTATTCAATAGCTTTCAAGGAATAGAGAAGTAAGAAATACACATATCATCATTGATCAAGAAAATAATGTGTAACATAATTCCCCCCAAAGTATGAAGTTGGAATGCATGACAGCTGAAATACTTTGTAGAATGTGTGTATTGATAACAAGGAGCACATTAGTTGGAAACCTGTCAATAAACAAGCATATGCATAATAACATAACATTTATTGAGGTTGGCATTCCCATACTCAGAATACAAGTGACCCTAAGCATAAGTGTCAAGTGAATCATGGCCACCAATCATACATTTTGGATCCATGTCATTATGATTCAACATAACCACGAGAAATACATTTTGGATCTATGCTATAAAGACTCAAATTTAGACATAGCCACGAGAAATACACAGTGGATCTATGTGTCAGTACATACTTATGAATACTCCATCACAACTTGAATCCATGTGACAGTATCTAGGGTATTCATTTCCATCATCACGAGGTACAAATCTATCTATGTGATTACAAGTGTTGAAGTCGAACATGGTATAAACCACTTCATTACCAATCATTAATGGATATCATTAACAAGTGTGAGGGAAATCACCATTGATGTCAATGACCCCCAAGGTACTCTAGTACAATCCAACGAATGTGAATTAATGAGTTAAAGTCGAACACTCAATGGAATTTTCCAATCAAGGGTCAATGATGTGAACCCACTCTCGAAAACGAGGAAACTTGGCATTTAGGCATGCATGCTCCAAGGTACTAAATGATTTCTAAGCATAATTTATGGATAATGAGTTGAAGTTGACAAGAAAAAACTCGTCATAGGAGGGCCTTAATGTATCCCCCATCAATGACACGAAACATGTAACAACTTTGAAGTAGATCAGAGTATAAAGTGATTCAGGACTGACTCAGGAAAGGCCGACATGGTAAGAGTTTGAGGACTGCAGATGGCTGAATCGATAGATGGCTTGTTTAGGTTTAACTTATCTTGAACATACGAACGACACAACAATTGTCTTCGTAGAATTGACTCAAGGAGGACCAATATACAGACTTTTGGATGATCAAACGAGAGACAAATGGATTTCCCAACCCAGATACAACAATGAAAAGGAGTGTCATATTCAAGAGCGACTTACTTCCACTAACACATATACAGATATACATTTCTTTCCCAATTTCACCCCACCATTTTTGGCGAGTACCTCTTTATTTTTACACAAGCTTGAGGAAGATAACATATGCTTGAAATGTTCATCATTCGGATGAGTCCCTCAGAGTATTGTTAACGAACCCTAGGAATGAGTGGTTCAGTCCCATATGAGTCTTTCGATGTTTGTTTTACGAGTCCAAAGAAAGAAAACTCAGGGGTTTTTCATGTTTAGAGAGTCTGAAAAACACTTCAAGAAAACTCCAAAATGTCCTTTTTCGTAAAGTAGTCTGATGAGGCCGAAAAAGAGATAATATATTGCTCAACACAAATTTTCTTGAAATACTTTAATGAGACTGAAAATAACAAGATCGCTCGAAAATATTTTCATGTTTAGGGAGTTTGAAAAGAGCTTAAAGAGGACTCCAGGGGGGTTCCTTTTTCATACAAGTTTACTCGGTTACATTCTCATAGATTTACGAGTGTGATAAAGAACAAAGACTATACTTGACGTTTTTTACTGAAAAAACTTAAAAGCATATTTACATCAAATGATTTTGCAAAAACACGTAAAAAATGATAAAAGGGTTGATCCATATCAAAATTCCAATCACCTGACCTGTATCATGTAATATCGATACTTTGAAATGTCCATTAGGTTTTAAAATAGGTGAAAAATAATTTTATTTTAGGTCAAAAATGATAAAATAGGTTAAATAAGTAAAAAACAAATTCATTTTTACCATTCCATTTGTATTTCACCAAAACTAGTGTCAAAACCCCCATTTTTATCGATCTTCAAGTGATGATTCCTGGATGATTTTTCAAGCCATCTCCGTGAGGTTGGTGCTCTTCGTTTCCTCTCTCTTTCTATAGAAATTTCATTCAGTTTTTATGGTTATTTTCAAGTTTCATGGACAAATTTCCAAAGGGGAAAGCGCCTCCAAATTGTCATAGGCTCTCTATATTGGGAACTGCAACAATCTGGGATCGTCGCAGGGGTTACACTGATGAAGTGTGACGATGTCGCACTGTGGTAAACTTGGGACCTGCGATGACCACAAATAAAAAAAATAACTAGGGAAGTCTCCAATTTTAGATTTTCAATGAACTAATTCATCTTTAAATGTTGTTTGGCAGACATTCCAAAGTTCATCATGCTCGAATGGCGGGAAAGAGAGCACAAAGAGGAATATTGTATTAAAGGGAATGATCCCAACATAGTCATGGCACTCTGGGAGTGTGGCTTTCGTAAGTTCTTCAAAGTGAAAGGCATGAGGGCCCAATTAGTTCTATTGGAGCACTTGGTCCGAATGTGGGACGTGAATGAACAAGTTTTTCAAGTTGGGGTACATACACTCACTTTGGAGATTGACGAAATATATTTCTTGACCGGTTTATCTCATCGTGGGTCTCAAGTGTCATTATCAGGAGGCAGAGGAGGAGGTGAGCCAATGGATTAATATGTCGCACAACAATGCTCGACTGGTATAGAGAAACATAGTGGTAATGTTCCCATAAAGAACGTCCTTGATTTATATTTGAGGACCATACTCTTCACCATCACCCATGTGGCTGGGAGTGCATCTCCACGCATGGCCTTGCAGAGTCAGTTTTAGTATGTCATTGAGTGCATGGAGCCTCGATTATTCAATTGGTGTGAGGGCCTCCTCAAGAATATTAAAAAACAATTAACGAAGTGTACGACTGGTCGGCTGAACAAATTTGGGTATGGATCGATTTTGGTGTCCGTTTTCGTAGAAAGGGTCCCACTACTACGTCTTCAAAATGTGGATTGGGGTGTGTCTGCTCCATGGGATCCTCACATGAGGAGGTGGGTCGAATTGATGGAAGGCCATGGTGACATCCCAACTGTTACGTATGGGCCTACCTTTTTCCAGTGGTTGAGAGATCAACTTATCATTATCAAGGATTACGCTTATGTCGGGGATGATTTATGTGGTGATCCCGACTTGGAACTACTTGAGGGTTCACATTGGGGAGAAATAGGTAAAAAAGAGTTTTTCATTTATA
>WSFP011480230.1:0-16298 GCA_009831015.1 Picea engelmannii
GATTGCCCAAATGGAATGGTGCTAGTATGCTCTTGATGAGAAAATAGGTTTCCCCAAGAGAATAGCAACAACATAACCTTGCAAATGAATTCCTTGAAAATGTAGTGCACCCAAGGCCTTGTTTTATAGCACCACTTTGAGGTATTGTGCAACCATATTTTAGTGTGAAAAGGGGTTGTTTAGGGCACCTTTAGGTCTTTGACCAGCCACCCAGCCGGATCCATCCAAGATTTGGATGTCAAATCGACTCTGAAGTTGAACCAGAAGTGAGTGGGAGGCCGACCAACAACATAAATGCACCATTCTTAGGTGTGAGTGGCTTTTAGCGTCCATAATCGCGCATCATACGCATGTGCACTTTTCCTGCATTTCTTGATGGCGCATGTGTGCGTGCACCCTATATAGTCATAGCGCATCCTAATTTTATAACTGGTTGTATTATACTTTTTGGAAATGATTTTTTGGTAATTTTTGTCCATGGGTGAACTCATAGCTGTTTGAAGATGCTGGATTCCTGTAACCATTTGCAGACGAAATTTCAGTGATAACAGAAGAATTGGAGCAAAGTAGGATCAACAAAGACATCAGGAAGTGATTCATAAGGTACATTATCTATTCCTCCTTTGGTAATTAAATTCAATGATCGTAATCTAGGGAAAGTGTATTGTTCCGTCTTGTTTTGTTCTAGATCTAGGGGGATTACTTCATGTCTGCATCTACCGATTTACCCGTTAACAAAATTGGCAACTACACTAGGGAGAGACAACTTGATTGTGGTTTTTCATTGGCCATTTTCTCATAGCCTATATTTTACATTCTATTTCATTCGCTGAGTCTGTGGGAGATCCAATTAGACTCACTGGATTTAAAATTTTCCTGAGACCCTTTGTCCTTTTAGAAAAAATTCTATTTTATAAAACACGTTCGCACTGCACCCTATTGGTAGCCCGTGAAAACCTTCCATTTACACACCCTGGTGGTTTTTTTCAGTGCGATATTTCCGTGACCTGCATGACTATTGATCTGCGAAAATAACTCATTTCCGCACTGCGTTATACTGTCTGCTTGCGGTAGCGTTTAAAAACTTTTTGGATTGGGTCTTGATTGCCCAATTTTTGCTTCAGTCAGTTGGGGAAAGGATTTTAATACCAGTCCTTGAGTGCTTCTAATTGTTTCAACTTGGTGTTGATTGATTTTAGAGATCGAACACCTCTCTTTGATCTTTTTCGATTCTTGTTTTTGATTTTTTATCGACAAGGATATAATCTCCAGACTTGTGTCTAAGTGCTTGATCGATTAAAATTATTCATTTGGAGTTGGACTTATAAGTTGGTTACACCTTCTAGATTGCTTAATGATCGGAACACCATTTTCTTGTTTACATTTGAAGAAACCTTTTCTTGTCATTTGTGTTTTTATCTTCATTGAAAGATTGATTTGGGTGGTTGTTGAGTTTTTCTTTTCATTGATCGCTTAAGTCTTTAGGCGACCATTTATACAGAAAATATTGGCATTCCAAAAATTTGAAAAAGAACAAATAGTGAAATTATATCATTTATGATTGTTGGGTAGTGCATTTAACAGAAGAGAATTTTACATCATAGTTTGCATTGCTCCGGAAAAGTTCTTTCTCCCTACTGTAGATGGAATTCATTGAACAAAAATTTGCATCATTCATTTCTATTTACACATTATTGGGTCAAAGTATCACATACCATTGGTTTCATTCCCGTCTCCCTCTTGAGTAACAACAACCTTTAATAATATTGTGAAATCCTAAAAATTGAACTAGTAATTTTTTCTAGGGCTCTTTTACACCAACATTAGCTAGGCTAGAGATTTGGAATAGGCAGTGAGACACACTCTCCAAAGAACAAAACATACCATAGTATCTTGTGATAGGGAGTGGTCAAATCCATTTGCAACGTTTTGTCCTAGGAAGCCCTTCTCACACAAGGGTCGAACCTGAGGTTGCATTGAGATTGACATAGTTACTCACCCTTCTTTGTTGATCTCAGTGTAGAGATTACATGTATTATGGGGGTCGCTTGAAGGTATACCCACAATGATGAGTGGAAGCCTCTCAAGTTGATTTCAGGCTAGATACCCTGCCCTTGCGTGTGGATTGGACTATCGACTGTTTCCCCATGCATCATTATTATTTGTGGTAACTTTAGTATCCTATCTCCTTAGGGTCTTACATGAGGTGACTGTGAAGGGGCAAGTCTTCATGGTACTTGGAGTCGATGTTGGCCAGACTCACTTGAACTCCTTGGTGGATATACCCATGATTATGTGTGGGAGCTTGCACCAGGGTGTAAGTTCGTTAAGCAGGTCGTCAATGTAACTTTTCCACCCTAGACTAGCCCCTTCTTGTCTCAATTTCATGACGTTGGATTTCATCACTAACTAGTGAATTCGAAATAAGGAGGTCTTATTTGCTTGGTTTGATTCCTAGATTCTACTAGCAAGTGTTGCTTGTTTTTATAGTTGGCCATAGAGTTTCTTTTATAAGATATTTAGCTCCACCAACATTGACCCTCCACGCCGTTCACGTAGGATGTAGGGACTACTTCTAGAAGATCTGGAAGTTTCACAACCCTTGCCTCCTAACCCATCGAACGTTTCCCCTCAATAGAGTGAGATCCAGGACAACGTACCTTCATAGCCAGAAAGGACCGATTCCCTAAACAGTTTTCGGCTTCTTTCTAACCCTATAGAATCTTTCTGCCTACCTCCTGGATACGAGAGATGTTTTCTCCACCTCAAATCAATAGGAGAACTTGTTGTTGACACCTCTGGATTGCCTCCCAAGATTGTCACCCGGTTAGATGAGGATCCTCTTGAAGCCACCAACACAACAAATTCTAGACGAAACCTTCTTATCTCACGAACCGAAGTTGATATACTCGCCACCTTTGAACCTCTCAAAACATATTACACATTCACAATACCCCTGGATCATTTTAATACTACAATGTGATATTATTTTCCTGGTTCAAAAACGCTATCATCTGGCCCCAATTTAACCACCCCTCTCCAGCAGGCTCATTCTACGATGATCCCAAATACTATGGCTATTCCCACTAGAAATACGGTGGCCATCCAAATACCTATTGGTACACCACTTTTACCTAGTCAGATCCCATCCCTTCCTCTTGGGTATAATGAATTGAATGCTTCTATTCCCGTTCCTACCCAAGTCCCATCCAGAACTCTTAGAGTATCCAATCCTTCTAGGCACAATATTATTCCTGGTTTTATTCCGACACTTCCTTATCCCCCTTCCGGAGGGTCTTATCCATCCCCCATCGGAAGAACTAAACCTAGTGGCACCACTCAGTCTTTCACACCTAATTACCAGATTCCTGTTGGCGGACAATTTCACCCTGGAGGCCAAACACAATCCCCATTTGGAGGTCAAATCCCAATTGGGACACCACCCATGGTTGAAGGGAAACCCCCACCTACCCTATCTTATGGACAGAACATACCTGCAGCCTTGGCCGAATATTGGAACTATCTTACCCAAAATAATCCTCAATCGATTGTGGGGCAACAACCTCAAGCTAGCTCTTTCATACCCCCTAGTACAGGACAACCATATCTAGGTCCATCCAATTCCATTTGGGGTTTGAACGTTCAACCTAATGTCCCTATTCAAGGGAACAACCCTAACCAATACAACCCTATGGGTTACATGCCTCCACACCAACAACTGAATCTACTCGGATCTTCGCATTATATGAAAACTGCTTACGGTCCTACTGGTATACCTACGGGACTTCCTCCCCAAAGTCACCTGTACCCCCACGTGAATAGATAGTTACCCTTCTTAACCACCCTGGATCTCCCTAATCTATCTAGAATTTTAAATGACCCTATCCATCACTCTCCTTAGTGGTCTTTCATACTGGACAAACTACCATCCGACATTCCTAAGTTCGATGGTAAACCAGGAGAGGACCCGAACAATCACATAATGACTTTCCACCTTTGGTGTTCATCCAACTCTTTGATGGATGACTCCATTCAATTACGTCTTTTTTCAATGAACTCTCATGGGTTCAACCACGATGCGGTATATAGAATTACCATGAGGTTTCTTCACCAATTTCAATACCCTAGCTATGGCTTTCCTCACTCACTACTAGTTGCAAATCCATTATGAAATAGGGATCGAGATTTTGAGTTCTTTCAAGAAAAGTAAAGCCACTCATATCTCCCATCACATTCATGAGTGGAGATGACGATGTCATCTAATCAGACTCGATCTTCCCGATCAGTTATTGGTAGAATAGTTCACGAAATCCTTCATGAATGACATATCTAAAGACATTTCTATGGGTGGAGTCATCACATAAGAATAGGTGATCAGTCATGCCCAGCATCTCGATCTCATTTATTCACAAACGTGTACTCTTTACGATCTTCTCCCTGATGCACCTCGTCCTTCTACCACGACCACCTCAACGACCCCAATAGCTTCTCATGCCGCTGATGGTGTGATAGGTACTTTCCATACTCAACCTCAGTCTACACAGACCTCTCACACCACACCCAAGTCCCATGCTTCTAATGCTCAAACTGCTCCGACGCCTGCCCCTCCCACTGGTGAAACTTCGGAGGTGAACGTCATTAAATTGAATCCTACCGGTAAGAACAAATCCAAAAAGTGGAAGGGTAGGAATAAGGAGGATAAGAACAATACCCTGCAATCCGATAATACCAAGACACAACCTGCTAAAGATAAGGATAAATGAAAACCTCGCTATCCTTTCCTTATTTGTGGTAATGATCACTACATGAAGGATTTTCCGAGACGTGCCGAGGTCACAAAGTTCCTCCAAGGGACCCCAAAACCTCCTACCCCTGTCGTCTTGTCTCAACCCTTCCCTTCTCAACAACAGACTCAATTGTTCATCCATGATCAACTTTATTCCTCCACCACCTCCTATGTACTTATGTGTAATGGTGATTCAAAGAAAAATGACATCACACTTACCACTCATGCCAAAGATTACCCTTCCTCCAAAGAGAAAGTTGATGATATACCACCTTCATTGGTTCAACGATATCCCTTAGCTCTACCTTCCAATGGTCCTCTTCATCTCGAAAGACCAAATCCCGACACAATCCTTTGCCCTCCTCCCAAGGGCGTGGTTTGAAAGTCTACTTTCAATCCTCATGCATGTGTTTTCCAGAACTACAATATAGTGGAAGATCTGGCACAAGCACCATCTGTGATGTCAGACCTCGAATTCCTTTAGAGTTATCCTACACAATGGAAGGCATTGTTGAAAGATATCTGTGGAATCTACCCTACGAATACAAATTTAATAATATTTTACTTGGAATATCACATTCCAAGGTTACCCCCTCAACTCACATTTCAAATACAAGTTGTTGTCTCTGACAAGAACATTTGTAGAACAGTTATTGATGAGGGTGCCTCGACGTGTGTCATGTCCTTTGCCTACTGGAAATCCATCGGATCTCCTCCCTTAACTGAATCACACAACACACTTAAGGCCTTTAATGGGTCTGGATTTCATCCCTATGGTGTCCTCCCTTTGTTTCCTATTACGTTAGAAGGAAAAATGGTCAACTTTGAAGTTTAGGTCTTTGACACACCTCTTGATTACAACCTTCTACTCGGCTGTAGCTGGATCGATTCCATGCATACAGTCATGTCTACTCTTTTCTGGATCATGCGTTTTCCGCATCAAGGAAAGGTAGTTACCGTAGACCAACCAACCTTCTTGAACTCTGACACACATACCAACAACATACCTTTCATTGCAAAGACACCCCCTAGATATGAAAATGTCGGCATGGGTCTACTAAAAGATTCCACTCTGATGGGTACATTCCCAATCCCACCAACCGACATTCCACCACCTCTGGTTGCCTCGATCAACATGATTTCCACCTCCGTTCGTGAAACCCATTCATCTTCTGACCCATGGATAATACCTGAACCTGGTGATTGTTCCTGCTATGGCGAACATATACCTTTACATCTGATTGAATCCGCTTATCAATCCATTCAATCAACATCCCCCTCTAACCCCTCTCTCGATGATTCATCTCCTGATCCTTTTGACGTGATTTTTCCCACGGATGAGATGATCATGTCGGTTATGTCCATGGAAGACACTCCTTGGGACGATGGACATCATCATTCCATTCTCTTCCTGGAACCACACACACTCGAGAGTTACCAATGGATTTCGACCTCGTCAACCGTTGTCATTATTACTTCGGTTACCAACTCCACACATGATGTGTTATATGAAGGGAACTTAAGAAACATTTCACCCACCATCCCCCTTGACATATCTATCAAACCTGGAGTTGTTGAAAATGTCCATATCGAAGATTCATGTTCCGCCAATGAAGTTGTCACATATAAGTCACTTTTCCAAGAATTTCGTGACATCTTCGCGTGGAGATATGAAGAGATGCCCGACATTGACCCTGATATTGTTGTACATCAAATCAAGGCATACCTGGGCGCTAAACCTATCTGGTAAATACTTCTCTTGGTCCACCCCCGCAAAGCCGCCGCTATCAAGCTTTAAGTCGAGAAACTTCTTAAAGTTGTCTTTATTTATCCCGTGGCTTTAACTAATTGGGTGTCCAATATAGTTCCGGTTAACAAGAAACAAGGCACGATGTGTGTCCATGTCGATTATAGGGATATCAACAAAGCTTGTCCTAAAGACAACTTTCCTACCCCCTTCATTGACCAAATCGTTGACGATTTTGCTAGAAGTGAAATCTTCTATTTGATGGATGGTTTTTCTGGATATAATCAGATCAACATCTTACCCGCAAATCAACACAAAACTTCTTTTGTTTGTCCTCAGGGAACTTTTGCCTACCGGAAACTGCCCTTCGGTGTAAAGAACTCTGGTGCCACGTTTCAATGTGCCATGTATTATGCTTTCCATGATATTAAACATGTTGTACAACCATATTTAGATGACCTACCAGCACATTCCATACATCGTAGTGATCATCCGGCCCACCTCCGAGCCATTTTCCTCCGCTGTCGATTCTACTGTATACGCTTAAACCCACACAAATGTGTCTTTTGTGTCAAGTTTGATCGACTCTTAGGATTTATTGTGTCACGTCAAGGGATCAGGGTAGATCCTTTGAAGGTTGAGGCGATTCTCAATCTCTGTCCTCCTTCTTCACTTCGCCAACTACAAAGTTTGCAAGGGAAGGAAAACATTCTACGTCATTTTATCCCAAACTATGCTGAGTTAACACTCAGATTTAATCGATTATTAAATAAAATCTCTGAAGTCATATGGGACACCACTGCCAACACAACCTTCGAAGCTTTGAAATTGGCTTTAACCTATACCCCACTACTTTTCCCGCCTGATTATAGTCGAGATTATTTCCTTTATCTCGCTGCTTCAGATTCGACCATCACCATGGTTCTGGTCCAAGAGGATGATTCTCATGAAGAACATGTTATTTATTATTTGATTCGAAGTCTCACAACTACTGAAGCCAAGTATTTACATGTTGAAAAACTTCCCTTGGCAGTTTTTCAAGCTATCCAACGTTTCCGACACTATATCCTTTTACGCAAAGCCACCGTGGTTTCTGATTGCAACCCCATGCAACACATTCTTACACGCCAGTTTCTAGAGGGAAAATACTCCAAATGGATTGTGATACTCTAGGAGTTTGACTTAGAGTTTGAACGTGCTAAGTCCAAAAAATCCTTGGTGTTTGCTGAATTGATATGTGACCTTCCTTGTACTGAGACAAAAAATGTAGCAGATGACTCATTCCTTGATGAATCCCTTTTCCTGATCAGTTTTGATGACCTTTGGTATGGAGATATCATTATATATCTCCAGACTTAGACTTTTCGGCCCGATTTTTCTAGTACTGACCATCATTGCATACGTTACCAAGCCAGTCAATATATCATCCTCGGTGATACTCTTTATCACCATGGAGTTGACTCCATTTTTCGACGATGTCTCACGTATGATGAGGCTGAGAAAGATTTGAATGACTGCCATTCTAGGGCATGTGGTGGTCACATGTATGGGTATGCTACTTCCCAAAAGATCTTACGAGCTGGGTATTTTTGGCCTTCTCTTTTCAAATATTGTATTATTGTCATCCAAAAATGCCACACTTTCCAAACATACAATAACAAAATAAGATCTCACCCCGCTCCCTTACATCCTATAGTTTCCATTGGACCCTTCGCTAAATGGGGCATCGATTTCATGGCATGTAACCCTCACTCGGAAGGGGGGCATGGGTACACTATTGTAGCCATAGATTATTTCAAAAAATGGGCTGAGGTGATGCCTACATTCGAAAACATGGGTAAAACTACAACCCTATTCATCTTCAATCACATTATTACACGATTTGGAATCCCACAGGCTATCATCACCGATCAAGGTAGCCACTTTTGAAACTTTATGATGTTTGAGCTTACAAAAAAGTTGGGTCTTCGACATGAAAACTCAACCCCCTACTATCCACAGGCCAACGACCAAGTCGAAGTAATAAACAAAGTAATTATTACCATGCTTTGACGGATTATTGGAATTCACAAAATGAGTTGGCACACGATGTTATTCTCAGCATTGTGGGCCTATTGGAAATCCATGAAGCCAGCCACGACGTTTACACCTTTCCATTTAGTGTATGGTTTAGAAGTTGTTCTACCAATTGAGTGTGAAATTCCATCATTAAAACTAGCCATCCAACTTCTCCCAAACACCTCTGTTCAGGAGGAACATCTGTTGTATCTTAAGCAATTGGAAAAAACTCGTCGCAATGCCACCCTAGTTATTGAAACCCAGAAGAAACGCGTAAAAACCCAATACGACAAACATGTCAAGCCACGCGTGTTTTCTAAAGGTGATCTAGTTCTCCTCTATGAACAAGATCATGATTTTCTAGGAGATGTAAAATTTGAGGCTATGTGGCGAGGCCCTTATATTGTTAAAAGAGTGTTGGAGAAAGGAGCATACGAGTTAGTAGATTACGATGGTATTCCTTTGAGTGAACCCATAAATGGGATTTACTTAAAGAAGTACTACGCTTATCCTATCTCTGCATAAGCACTTGTATTTTTACTGTATCATACTCTTGTGTTACTTTAGTGTGTTTCTACTATTTGATTTATACCCTTGACTACTTACCCTGTGTTTTGTTTGGTCTCTAGATTTCGGTGTTTTTGCTACCTTACATTGGCTTCGTCGATGGTGCTAGCCGTAGTACCCAGAATTTAGCTTATGTTGCTTGGGCAATTTATGCACCCCCAAATGAACTTATTTGTCTACAAGGTGTTTGTCTCGGTCGCGCGACCAATAATATAGAAGAGTATAACATGGTCATCAAATTATTGACTAGTGCTATTTCGCTTGGGATTTGTCGCTTCATTATACGACTTGATTCGCAACTAGTAGTACTACAGTTAAACAATGTCTATACTATCTAAAGCCCTACTTTATTATGGGTATATTTACGAATCTGCCTCTTGGAACGTCATTTCAATTATATTGAATATCAACACATTACTAGATGTCTAAATACAATAATTGATGCTCTAGCTAATTATGTATTAGACAGACATTTGAGACATTTGTAATTCCAATCACATTTCGCATATTGTATGAAAAGTAGAGTAAACTGGTAAAATCCTCATGTATATATATAATGATATAATGTTTACAAAAAGATTTTTCATCCGAAAATCAAAATATAAAAATATAGAGCCCATGGCCCCTACAAAATGGCATCATGGATGCCTCTCGCGATAGCATACTACTTCTCTCGCTACTGTACGTAGTAACTGACTAAGTGAGCTAGATACGCCTATAGTGTGGCGTTGATAACCACTCGGGATCTCCTCGATGGATATATCAGGGATGTCTGCCGTCAAGCCTTCCAGGTTCTGCTCTATCACATCATAATCCTCGGCATCCCATCTAGCTACTACATGTGCCTCTCCTCACCTTTGAATAGGAGAAGAGCTTGGGGGTCGGTATGGCCCAACATCTGCATGATCAAAAATTTTGATTAGTATTTCGATTGGAAACGCAAAAACATCAAATATTTTAAAAACTCATAAAAACATTGTAAAAAACAAATGCTTTTCTTACCTAGATCTCCCCACTGAGATCCCTCGGGGAGAACCAAATCTGGATCACCCCGAAAGTCTAGACCGACATAAACATAATCATCGATCATCAGGATTTGCGGTCCCAACCAATTGAAGAATGCATCATCATACTTCACAATCCATCCCGCCACATGTCTTGTCTTCAAATCACACCATATTTTCATTCGTGGGTCTCTCGGGGAGGGTATTCCCCATTCCACCTATAGGTGTAAGTGTGGAATTCTTTCTAGGAAGAAATATACTAAAATGGACCCATAACCGAACTATTTTAGGTCCCCATTCTTACTTTTCGTGAGTTGAGTTTTCATGCTACGTAATACACCTTCACACCAATTGAATACTCAAGGCTCCAAGCATTCAATATCATATTAAAAGTAAATTTGGAGTGCCATGTGTGGCGAAGCACTCCCTGCCATCCATGCAACAGTAAAAAGGATGGTCCTGAGGGTCAAATCTCTCACACCTCAGATTGCTACTTTTCCTTTACGTCTTTCGGCATCAGATTCACAATGCTGACGAATGTACTTACTCATGGAAAATACCCCACCTCGACCACCTGTCAAATTCATGCATGCCTCATGATGTGACAACCCTGTCAGAAAATAAATGTCCTCAATATCCAAAGAGATGGCATGAACGCCCACATGAAACTCTTGTTGTTCTTAATCCCATGTATGAACCAAATATTTTAGAAATCTTCGTTGGGCTCTCATGCCTTGAACTTTGAAGAATTTTAATAGTCCACATTGTCGGAGTGCATTCACGGTCCTCAGATCATTTAAATCCATGATATCATCTTCTTCATTCTCACGCTCTCGCCATTCCAACATCTTTGCAAGCAAACACCTGCATGGGAAACAGAGAAGATCTTTAGCACACTTTTTCAACATTTTTTGGGATTTTTGTTGAGTCAATGTTCACTTTGCATTTTAGTTTTTCGACCACCACAATCAAGGTTCAAGTACAATGCAGAATTTCTGTGAGCGCTCCTTAACGCACCTATGGAAATCATTGATTTCCATAGACCCAGTTATAGGCCACTCGTGGCGGCCCCAACGCACGACTAGCGGTCCCAAATCGTCAAACAATCTTGACTTTTTACCATCAAAAACAAAAATTAATCCGTTGAAAAGATAGAAGATGAGATGCTTACCTCTTTTACGCAATCCGTTCATTGAATGATCTCCCATGGCCTCCGCAATCCGCCGTCGAAGTTGAGGTAAGAAACAAGGGTTTTTGGTAAGTTTTTGACCAAGTGAAAATAAAATGGTGAAAAAGACTTTTTGCTTCTATTTATTTCTTTTTTATCATTTTTTCTAATATTTTCTTTTATATCAATACATTTTAGTCAAAAACCCATTAACTCTAAAGGTCTTGTAAGTGTTTTTCTCCTTGTAGGAAGAAATTTAGGACCTTGGACAACAAATTATAGATAGTTTTTGTGATTTATTCTATTTTTCGTCACATGTACAATTACTTTTTAGGGTTTTTTAGAAAAACCTCGAGCATAGTCTTTGTTCGTTCTCAGGCTCGAAAACTAATGAGAACGTAACCGAGTATACTTTTGTCATATTTTCATACTCATCATGGTAACATGAAAATAACAAAAACCTATGGAGAATTCTTTAAGATCTTTTCATGCTCCTTAAAAAGCGAAAATATTGTCGAGCGACCTTGTTCTTTTCATGCTCATAAAAGTATGTGAATAAAATGTTTGATGGGCGATAGTTTATCACTTTTTCGGTCCCGTCAAATGATTTTACGAAAAAGGAACTGAGAGAGTTTTTCCAGACTCTATAATCATGAAAAACCCTCGAGTTTTCTATATTTGGACTCATTAAACAAACATCGACAGACCCTTATGGGACCATACCACTCCTTAGGGTTTTTTAAATATACTCTGAGGGACTCATCTGAAGGATGAGCTTAAATTGACAAGCATATGTTATCCTCCTCAATATTGCGTAAAAATAAAGAGGTACTCGCTAGAAATGGTGGGGGAAAATTTGGGAAAGGAATGTATCTCTGTATTTGGATTAATGGAAGTAAGTGTTTCTCTTGAACATGACACCCCTCTTTGTCATTTGAATATGGGTTGGGTAATCCGTTTGTCTCTTGTCTGACCTTCCGCGAGTTCATATCTTGTCTCATCTTTGAGTCAACACTGCCAAGATCATTGTCATGTCATTCATATGTTCAAGAGAAGTTCAACTGGAACCCTCTATCAAGTCATCCATCTACAATTGTTCATTCTTACCATGTCGGCCTTCCCTATGTCAATCTCGAGTCACATATGTATTTTTCTCTACCCTAAATCTGTTACTTATTTTGTGTCATTGATGGGGGATACATCAAGGCCCTCCAGTTATGAATCTTTTCTTGTCGACTTCATCTCATTATCCAAGAAAAGACTTAGAAATTATTTAGTACCTTAGAGCCTGCATGCCTTAATGGCATGTTTCTTTACTTTCGACAATGGATTCACATCACTGATCCTTGATTGAGAGATTTTTTGAAGTGTTCGACTTCAACTCATTTATTCACACTTGTTGGATTGTACTGGAGTACCTTGGGGGTCATTGACATCATTGGTGATTTCCCTCTCACTTGTTAATAGTTTTCATCAATGACTGGTAATCAAGTGGTTTCTATTCGCATTCAAATTCAACATCTGTAATTGCGTGACTAGAATTGTACTAACGGACGATGGATTGAAGACCCTGGACTTCGCCATTTTTTGGTCCAGGTTGCGAAGGAGTATTTGTGATTTCTTTTGACACATAGATCCACCTTGTATGTCTCGTGGCTATGTTGGTACTTGATTTTTCAATGCACGGATCCACAATGTATTCCTAGTGGCTATGCAGAATCTGGTTGACATGGATCCACGTTGTATAGTCAGTGGCCATGACCTACATTTATGATTTCGATCATTTACAAGTCTGAAAATGGGAATGCCTACTTCGGTTTTGATATTTCCATATAAAAAAAAATTTGTTCCTACTCTGTAAACCAGATTTAAGACACTTTGTTAATGGAAATCATTCTTTTTCCTCATCTCTTCATTGTTATCTTACTTTGATTTCAACTAAGTGAATGATTCATTTAGCTGGTTACATCATTATTTCAGTATATGTTATATTGTGATAATGCTTGCAGATATATCAGAGCTTTGCTCTTTGTCTTGAGAGGTTCTCATTTCACAGAGTCTTCTTCATATAGCTATCATGCTACCTGATGTAGATGATAGATATATTCCACACTTATTATCTGATCTTCCACCCTCATTTAATCTTTAAAACCCTGATTCAAAGTTGTCTAAAGCCTTACTTGCTGGTCTATACTTTGGGATTGCCTTCTATGTCTGACACTTTTTTTGAGTTTTCCTCATCCATTTGTCCCCTTGATATAAACATTATTTATATGTTCTAATGGGTATTGGTCTTGAACTTATGGCATTTTGAGTGTGACTCTCAGTTCTAACAATTGTCATGTCCAGTTATTGTAGATATCGCAATTGGTACCATTATTGCACCTATGGTATTTTTTGAGTCTATAATAAATCTTGAGGAGTTAGATCTCACAACGCGAGACAATATGTTGAAGAGATGTGTATTTTGGGAAGTGATCTAGTATATCTAAGATGTATGAATTATTTTGTATTACTGCAACTAATGAAATGATGTGAATTGGGGCCTCAAAAATTTATTTTATGATTGATTGTCTCTTATATGTATGGATATGTAGATCTACCATGTGCTTGCTTAACATTTTATTTTTTATGCATGAGTGCTATCGCAATATGGATTTAATGGGTAAAGTAATGGATTTGCATAGTATAAAAGTATATATGGTTTGGTATATTTTATAACTCCCTTCATCACACAAGTCTCAACTACGCTTTGGGTGAGACCTCCTTTCCTTGTGAAAGGTTGAAAATGCCAACATTCCTAGACTACAACGAAATATTTCTTTTGGTAGTTATCGAGAACCCTAGTCTTAATTTTGCACCAACAATGTTAAAATTCCTTTTATTGATGATTTTTCATCTAAATATTTTGATGAGTTACATGAGGATGTTATTCATTATAAGAGGCTAAGGGATTCATGAAGAGGTGATGTGGAGTAACTTCATGTGGGTCCAAAGGGAATGTTTCCAAGTAAATAATGATGGATCGAAACCAGAAAAGTGATGGATCTATACCCTCACTTATTTTCTGAATAAAACTAGACTTTTGGTGGTCCAAAAGATTCTTAGTGGGGAGGAGTGATCCAGGAACTAATCCAAATAGAAAATACCAAGCAACGTGGGATACCATCAGTGCAAGGAAATATTTGAATAGAGGAGAAGAAGTGGTGTGTGAGTCATAAAGAGTCTTAATGCTCAATATTGGGGATGCCAACACCAAAATCTAAGACTCAACCTATGCTTACAATTTGAATATTTTCATTCCCTCATTCCACTATATTGCAACTATCAACATGTAGGGATCTTGTTGGCATGCATCCTAAGCATCTCATACCAGTTCTAGATCAATATATAGCTCGAATTAGAATTCCATGGTGCACTTGGAACACAAGTGTTCTCAGAAACATGGGGATAATTTCTCCCATCTATCTGTTTTTGGAAAAATTCTGACATAATTGTTGCCAGATCTATTGTGAAGAAACCATCCCATCGTAGAATGCACAATCTTCTTACACACACACACACACACACACACACACACACACACACACACACACACACACACACACAGAGAGAGAGATTGCAAGGATTTGGCCTGTTGGTTTCTCAAAAAAAAATCGAGACATCATGGATTGAAAGGAACATGAGGTGGCAAGGTTTATTGAATGAAAACCCTAAGTCTTCTCATCCTACAAATCCATAGATTTAACATGCCTGTAGTCCTGGAAGATGTCACGTATTACATAGCAATGCAAGTTCATTCCATGTAGGAATTCAATGATCCAAATAATTAAAATATCATAGCAAAACATAATTACACACCATCTTCCATGTACACTAATGTGAGCATGGGGAACAAATACAAGATATATAAGAGAGATAATTTACACAATAAATTCTTAAATAATAGGAGAACCTCCTCCAAATATCCAAATACATTCATACATCATAATTCACATCTCCTCAATAATAAATACATGATCTCTATATATACCTATTCACACCTACACATGAGGCCCCTTTAGTATTAGTTCGACCCTATTACATATATATTTACACATTACATGTACATTTAGACCCATATATTCCCCCCCTTGGGGTCATATCATATAAATTTAACCATATACATTCCTCAATGATTTACAATTAAAGGCTTCACATGTGATGAAACTAAGTAATATGATTTTCTTATGTTTCGGTTTTCTTATTTCCATTGATGATCATCCATCCATCCAAAATCATTCATTTTCAGTCGTAATCCTTGGTGGTCAATTGTTGCATAGTTTTCTTTTCCTTGACTCCATGTATTGTTGTTGAAGCTTCTCTAATTTGTAGTAGATGTTGGTCTATGATAATATATTTTTTAACAATGGATTTGTGATGCCTTACTCCATGAATAGTGAAAAGTATTCCATATTCTTCCTTGATAATGCCAATATCCACCTTCTTGTCTTCCTTGGAATATTTCTTGATAGTGAGGGTGTTGATATGGTTTCACATTTGACAATTTTTCTTCACTCTGCACACCCATTTCATCTATCTTCTTTTTAGAGAAAATGGAATCCTCTATCCTCTTTTCTTGGTATTTGATTACTCTATCCTTAGATATAATACCATCATATTTGTCATGTACATCCTATAGGTGAAATTCAACTTCTTCAAGTATCTTCTGGTGACCTTCTTGAATCTTGTCTTATTTCTCCTTTTGAAGCTGCAATTTCACCCCATTTATCAAATTCTAGGGTTCTTCTTCAATTCTGTATTTCATTTATAATCTCACCTCTTCCATATTTAGGGATTCCTCAACCTTCTTGTAAATTTCACCTTTAAGTATTTTGGTAGATTCTTCATCTAATATCCTTTCTTTTTCTTGATTTTGACAATGCTCATTTTCGTCTTTCAATATATTACTCTTCCAATTTTTTTTTT
>WSFP011480236.1:0-16298 GCA_009831015.1 Picea engelmannii
CCTTCTCATTAAAATAACAATATTTTCCTAGCAAAATCCTTAAGAAAATAACATATCCCATTATTTCTTTACAAACCCTAGAGATAAGGCCACAATACATAAATAATCAATGATACAAGAGTGGATAGGTCAACAAGACCCCCAATGATGCTCCCAAGATGAAGTAAACGTGCTCTAATGCCAAATTGTCCCTCGTAAATGCATGACAAAGGCCACACGTGTGGCATAAATGATCTCCAAGAGTGGACAACTCACTCTAAAGTGGTGTGTAGTGGATCAAAAAGTGAAACGTTCCCTCCAAGATGTCCAACATTTCATCCTCAAGTAACATATCATCTCCCAAAAGGTGTGACGTCTCATTAGAAGGTTCCAAATCACCATGAAAAGGTGGAATGTCCCCATCAAAAGTACCACGTCATCTCCAAGAAGGTGCTAGGACATCTTAACAAGGGTGCAATGTCCTCAAGAAGCCCAACGTTCTCCAAAGGAAGTGGAATGACCTCTCAAAAAGATGGGATGTCCTCCATAAAGTGTGCAAGTACCTCCTCACCATTCTCCAAAGGACCAAGGCTCAATCCAAGTCAATAGGCATGTAAAGTACATTGTCCAAGGAGGGGGCTCATGTGACCAAATGTATCAATCCAGAGGCATGCAGACAAGTGAAATCTCATTATCAAACTTTTGATAATGTCTTTACATGGGTAAATCTATCAAGATGATCAAGTTGTTGCTCAACAATCTTGTCTTTTTTAGTGGATTCAAGAAAAATCACATCATTGGAGAGAATGAACTTTTATTTACCTCATTGTTAAGATGATATGGTGTGGTGGTATTTGAGTACCCCAAGAAGATGCACTTTTGACTCCTTGCACCTAGTTTGTTTCTTTGCTCCTTAGGATTTAAGGCATAACAAGTGGAACCAAAAACCCTCAAATGCCTCACTGAAGGAATGCAGTCATACCACATTTCTTAAGGAGTCTTGTTCCCAAGAGCATGAGATTGACTTCTGTTTCTCAAATACACCTCACACAAAACTGCATTACCCCAAAGCATTAACTTTACATTCTTGAAAATTAGCATGGAACGTACCATATTCAAGAGCATCCTGTTCATTCTTTCTACTACACCATTTGTTGGTATGTAATAATGGTTTGATGCTTAATCCCATGTTGGCGAAGATAGATTTCAAACTCATTAGAAGTATATTCCCCTCCATTTAGAAGAGTGCCAATACGAAATTGTGCTTCATTTTCAATTCATACATGAAATTTTTTAAATGTTTCAAATGTTTGAGATTTATGTTTCAACAAATAAACCCAACACATCTTGGTGTATTCATCGTTAAAAGTCATGATATATTTATTACCAAAGGCAGATGCAACAAGCATGGGCCCACACAAAGAAGAGTGTATCAACTCTAGCTTTCTACATGCTCTCGAAGTGGAATCATGAAAAGGCTGCTTGCTATGGTTTACGAAGGATATATGCATCACATTACTTCAAATTCCTTGGAATAGTAGGCAAACCAGAAACACCATTTTACTTCAACATACGAAGACTATAATAATTGATGTGCCCAAATCTAGCATGCCACAAGAGATTGGATGACAATGTATCTTCATCATGGTGAAAGAGGTATGGAAAATTCTGTGCCCGTGCAGATGTGCCTTTCAGCTTCAACAATCTCTCATCCTCCCATCTCGTCACGACGACCATCGTGCAAAAGACCTCCTTTTGTCAACTTTTCCATCAAACATGTGAATAGTATGGCCTTGTTGTCGAATGTGCACAAGAGATAAGAAGTTCCTTTGCAACTCAGGAAGATAGAGAACATAATGCAAAAGAAAATCCGAGAATCTAGGCAATTTGAGCCTGATGGTGCCAATTTCCATAGGTTTGAGATTGGATCTATTTGCAAAGTATATTGCACCCTCCACATTGTCGTTCAATTTCTCAAAGAAGTTTCTTTGAAAAGTCACATGGCAAGTAGCAACAGTGTCAAGCAACCATGCATCTCTCCAAGAAGCAAATGAAGTTTTGAACAAATCTTTATTTATGCCAATATTGCAATGAGCAATAACAAAATGAGTCGATTCAATATCTTTACCTTTTTCTTCTTTTTGTTCCTGCTTTTATTTGATCTTCTCCCATGGGATCTTACATGTCTTTGCATCATGTCCATTCTTGCCACAACGAACACAGTGAAGATAGGAGCTCTCACCTTGATTATGCCCACCCCTTGCCTTTGAAATACTTCTTTCCACATCCTCTCTTACTACCTTCTCTTGTAGAAGAATCATGTGATTGATTCTTCCCTTTTTGAGCAAGGCATACAGTCTTTCCAATGGGTTTAACTGTCTTCTTCCCAAAAGCTCTCACGTTCTGCAATTTTATCCACCAAAGAGTCCAAATTGAGAGACTTCAATTGGCCACTAGCTTGAAGTGATTCAAGATAGTGAGAACATGTGGGATAGAGGGCCTTATTGAAGGCTGTGAGAGCAATGTCTGTCTCCACACCAACAACATCAATGTCGTGCATGATGGCTTTAATTTCGGATGATAAAGCTACGGGATCATTATCCTTCAACTTTAGGTTGAAGAGCTTCAATTGCATTTGAATTAGCTCCAATTTTGAATGTGAATCATTCAAATCTTTCAACTTCTTCAAAGCACCCCAAGAATCTTTGATAGATCTGATGTGATGACTGACCTCTTCACTTACAAACGCAATAATCAAGGCATATGCTTTCTTATCTTTATTCGTTTATATTGCAAGCTCTTTATCTGCTGTAGGTTTGATAGGTGAAGTATCTCCATCACAAACGCCATCCCAAAGATCATTGAAGATAAGAGTATGCTTGATCTTTCTTGACCATTTTGGATAATTTTCTTTGCCATTGAGCGCCACACCAACAATAGAGACAAGAGAATGCATTTTCATAAACAAAATCACTTCAAAAATATAAGCATTGCCGAATACACATCTTCTCTTAAGCAGAAGATACAAAGCTGTCCTCCTTTATACAAATCAGAAATCAATAGATTTCCGCCACTAGTGGCTCCTTGCAATACAACTTTTTTTCTCATGATCTCTACAATACAATAATAATCTTTGTAATGGATGTAATGGAAAACAATTTGGAGGAACTCATCTAGCACTGTAGTTTGGAAGTTTGCCTTCATATTGCAGTGTTTTGATGGCCAATACCTATCCCAATAGCTCTTTTCCTCCACTGTTGGGTGATTTCAGAGATGAGAAATCGATGGATCCCATTCTAGAGCTGTTGCAAATAAAGTGGGAGTTGCTAAATTGGTTTTAAGAGCTGTTAGTGCATTTCTCTCATCTGGAGGATGCCCTCTTTCTCCTCGAGCCTAATTTCCTTGGTGGCTAGCAATTTCTCTTTCTCCACAGGCTACACACACCCCCCCTGGCTGGATTTCTCATTGCTGGGCTGAATTTCTCTTGCTTGGACTCTAATTTCACTTACCTGGGCGAATCCTCTATATTGTTGGTCGTTTTTCATCACCCACAGGCCGTACGACGGCCATATAGGTCGTACACGCCACATGTGGGCCCTCTTTCTCTCTCCCTGGAGTTGCACGACTGATTGTTGGTCGACTAGTTCACTTTTTTGCTAAATCAAGGTCAAAGTAACAGAGACTAGGGTTCATCCTAACTCCAAGAGAAGGGAAGCAACTCTAGAGAGTATGCAACAAACATTGTTGAAAAGGGAAGCAATGAGTAGGCAAGATCATGGAGTTGTTTAAAAACACCAAGGCTTTGATACCATTCACAGGCCTTGAATAATTCTAGGCTTGAATGAATTTTATTAATGTGAGCCACATATAAATACATTGCGATATGATCTTTGGTTTTATCTTCCAAGAGGTCTGATGACTATTCCTATTCACCTATGATTCTTGATATTTCTCCTAAATGAGTAATACTAATATTTACAGTACACCATAATCCCTAGGATTAAGTATCTAACATTACTGAATGTTCTTGGGACATTGATTAACTACTTTTCCACATTATTTGGCTAACAGAAACTAAATAGAAAATATACTGAGTAAAGATTCTTTGAGAAAAATTAGAAGCATGGGTTGTTTGCGTTATTTAATCTCGGTTTCATAGAATGTAACAGTAAAACCTTTAATTAGATTTTTTATTCTCATCATTCCCCTTATGTTTCAGGACAAGTATCTATTCACTGTGGGCTATCATCAACTAGAAGGAAAGAAGGTTCCTCTGAAGAAACCATTACTAGTTCTGAGGAAAAAGGATCCTGATAGGATGGATGTCGAATCTCATTTAAACGTTCCTGAGACCAAGAGTTCAAATGTAGAATTGGAAGTTGTGGGCATCATTAAGCAGAGAATTCTCTTCAAGACAAGGCCGAAGGCACTCATATCAAGTATTTTGTCAAAACGATACTTTGTGAATTTTACTGTACTTCAATTAAATGATATCTTCCTCGCAAAGCTTTTAGCATCACGTTGATACAGATTCACAGATTTAACATGTATTTCCAGGTCTTTTCTGCAGTTGTTGACCTTATATTGTATTATATTGCATTTCCATTCTATTTACTTCAGTCTATTGCCCTTTTTAACTGGTCCTGAGCATGCTTTATGCAGAGCCTGAAGTGAAGGAGAAGAAGGTCAGAACATTGGATGCTATAGCCAGTTAATAATGTCACGCAAATGCAATAGTTGAGGTTGTGCAGGGTAGCAATTTTATTAAGATTGATATATTAGTCTTTGCTCTAATCTAATGCTTGCAATGAGATGTAAAACATAATAGCATTAGGATTGAAAATTGGCTTTTGTGGGGCTGAACAGATCTTGTCAATCTTTATCCAATAAATATTTACATACAATGTTTCAATTTGGGGATAAGCTGATTCAGATTATGATCCATATTTTATCATTGCTGAGATTGGTTTGTTTGATGAATGGCCATTATGTTTTGCCTCATTGGTTATATGCTCTTATATCTATTTGTGTGACAAGTGAAACTTTGTGCTCCTGCAATATTACAACTGCCAATTATGGTTGGGTTTTGATTAAATTTCTAAGGAGAAACTACATTGACAATAATTGAGACATGGATGGTTTATGACATATTATACTCACTGAAAGCTTTGCCAATCCAGAAGCTGGATTTGGGGTGCAGGTCCCTGGGTTGATGCGATAGCATCCTCCCTCAGTTCAGTACTAACATCACTTAAGGTGTCTATGTGCTTTGTGGTGGTTGTCTTTGTGATGCCTTCTTACTGCAAGCTTACTAAACGACAATGAGATATCCCTTGTGGAGGATTTCATTCCACATTAAAACATGATGTTAGCAAATGAAGTAAAACAATCTTACTTGAAGCTTGGAAACAATATACTTTGTTGAACCTTCTCTATGATCTCAGGAAAATGATTTTGAAGAACTATGATAGTATCAGCAGGTATCCCAGAGAACAAAAAAAATGATGGCTTTAATTTAATACTTGGATACCAAAGATTGCCAAAAATGATGGTTTCTGCAATGCTTGTTGAATTCTTTTGAATAATTTTTGCAAGTTGAACAACTAATTTTTGTGCATTGACTACTTTTTTTGAATTGCAAAATGTTATGACCCTAATGGGGGTGTATAAATGGTTAATGGATATGTACCACCTGGTAGTGGGCCTACATGGGCAATCACTAAGTATATATAAGAGGTCAATATAGTCATTACTGTGCAAATTGACTTATGATTATTGTATTTGGATGAACTTGAGTTATGTTGGAGTTCTCCTTACATATATAAAGTTATTGTGTAACTCATCATAATAAGGGAGCTGTGGTCCAGGTCAATGTTCTGTAGACATTGTGTGAATGCAGATCTATCATGCTTTATTTTGTATTGGGTTCATAAAATTTGGTATTGGAGTGTTTCAAGGAGTACATTTCATTGTTGGAGCCATAACTTTTGATAATGTTGGAGATCATTATCAAAAGTGTTGAAAGTTTCTAGCCCTTAGTTTTTTTATATATAACATTATCAATACTTAGACCTAAAAATGATATACAAAACCATAATAAACACATAATTTTACACTATTATATCCTATAGAAACCCTAGATTTATTATAATCACTTATAACCTAATTCATAAATTAAACATAACATCTAGACCTAATAATAATACAAAATCATATTAAAAACATAATTTAACCCTATTATATCATATTAAACTCATTAAAAAGCCCTTACTACATAGTATCCTAAGCCTATTGAAATTTTTTAACCCTTAGTTTATATATATATATATATATATATATATATATATATATATAACATTTAATTTTACACTACTATATCCTATCGAAACCCTAGTTTTATTATAATCACTTAAAACCTAATACATAAATTAAACATAATACCTAGACCTAATAATAATACAATAATCATATGAAAAACATAATTTAACCCTATTATATCATATTAAACTCATTTAAGAAACCCTAGAACTTTTCTAAATCACTTAAAACCTAAAAACATAACTAAAAAACTTCCTTTTAATCTAGCAATTAGGTTCACAAAAGCCTTATTTCTTGTTATATCATATTAAACTCATTAAAAAACCCTAGAATTTTTTTAAATCACTTAAAACCTAAAAACATAACTAATAAACTTCCTTTTAATCTAGCAATTAGGTTCACTAATAATTAGGTATTTCAAATAAACCTAGACTTAATTACATTTATATATATACTATTATTATTAATCAATAAAACTAAATAAAATCAATCTAACTCTAACCCTAGACCTTTATATTTATAAATTCAACACTAATAAATCCCCTTAAAACCCTAGACTTATATATACTATTATCAAACACCTAGAATTGTGAAATATTATTAATTATTATTTATCATTATTTTATTAATTCTAATTGATTTTAATTTTGTTTAGTTCTAAAAATAGGGTTTATAGATAGTCGACTTGATTATAATCTCAAATTGTCTTGCATCTAACCTATTAATTGACCAAGATCACCAAGCTTTGAAATTGACTATTAGTTCTGATGATGAATCTCGATTTGGATTCGAAATGTCGATGACAAAAATGACACCAACTATGGATTATTTGACAAATAACTTCGAAACTCCTCACCACAGAAATCTGAAAACAATAAGACCCAATTTGTTTAATTCAAGAAGTGATGGCAATACCATGTTTTAGTGGAGATAATGATAAAATTGATCCTAGGAATGACAACATGTTACAAAGGAAAACTAAAATAATATAATATCAATTAGTAGAGTACCTTGATGGTTAAGCTAGTAAATGGATGGAACAATGCTAGGTTACCCCGATGAAGTATTTTAAGAAAGATGGTTAATAGAAAGAAACATAGTGGAGATAATGATAAAATTGATCCTGGGGAATGGCAACATGTTACAAAGAAAAACTAGAATAATATAATATCAATTAGTCGAGTACCTTGATGGTTAAGCTAGTAAATTGATGGAACAATGCTAGGATACCCTTATGAAGTATTTTAAGAAAGATGGTTAAAGGAAAGAAACATTGAGGAACTTCTTGTCACGATCCCTTTGGAGATCTGCTCGAGATGCTAAGTCTCATCCTCTCTCCGAGGCATGCGACACTGCCACAGTTCTCACTTGGCAGCTTGGCAATACCAAGGATACTTCACCCAGACTATGCCTCTTCACCTAGAGCATACCCATACTCTGTTCTGGGATACGTGTGAACCGCACTCCTACTCAACGCGACTCACTTGTGTTGTCATTGATGGCAACAACTTGTATATTAGACAATTTGCGATCACTATCAAAAACTTGGTCATTTAAGTATACAATCATGAAACATGCGAAACAAGGGGAACACTTGCGAACCATAAGACAATTTTATAGTGTGGGCGACACTAGTGGTGCCTAACACCCGACTTGTCTTTATTATGCGAAATAGAGTTACAACATGAACACTATTGGCTCGGTTTACAACATGGGTAGAGTCGCACGACTTCCCTCACCTCGCCAAGACAAAACACTCATACATAGATTCGCCCCACACCAAACTTCACTGTTGCAACAATCTTCACACTCTTGTCGTTTGCCGTAGACGTGTGCCCACCACAGACTCAATCGTCTCTCTTTATCGCAAGGATCTCTTCACCAAGAACCCACAAGACTTTGGTTTTGCCTCTTAACATGTCTCCCATAGACCTGCGTCAAGACTCCATCGAATTCCTTTTGTGCACCCCACTCTTGGCTACTTGTCATTCATCTCTCCAGATCTCTTTCTTTCCACTCGAGCTACAGTCTTCGCCCTTCACTTAGAGTGTTGAGTCCTCGTCCTTCACTTCGAGTGTTGAGTCCTCGTCCTTTGTTGTATGTCTTGCTCCAACATGCCTCGCCCATATATATGCCTTTGTTATTTTTCTTTATGCCGAGCAAGCTAATTTTTTATTTCAATAGATTTTTATACCCATAACAAGAACAACAACAAATTCTAAATTTTTGATCTATAAACATAAATATTATTGAGCAAAATAATCCTGCAATGCACAATGGAAATAATAGAAACCAATCATACAAATTTTAGACACCAAAGATACCCTAGAAACCCCAACTCCAGGTAAAACCCACAAACAAGGGTTTTCTTATCATCTCAACAAATGCCAAAAAGAATGATTTTACAATTACAACTTGTGGCCAAACCTGACACACGTTCCACATAGAGAATCGATCTAAGTTTGAGCCCTTGGATCTTTGAATTTCGACCTCCAATCTGCGGCTAAGATACCCCCCCACAAACTGTGAGAGAATGGTTGCTTTGGTGTGACTTTGAGGGTTTCGATCCTCCTCCAAATTGACCTGAATCACCTGTTGGATATGGTAGGGTTTATCCCTACCTTAGTCCACCCTTATGGTTGCTAGACTCAACCTCTTTTCGGCCTGCACACACCTCTCCTCACTAAAGAATGAGACTCAACCTCTACGACCCTCTACGTCCATCTCACGACCCACACAAGTATGGATACGCTGGCTGGTTGAGAGATGAAGGGCGAACTGCCTTTCCTATCTCTCTATAGCAACTGAACCTCACCCACGAACTCTCCTTAATCACTTTTGCATTTGCATTGAACCCTCAGTGTCATTCACCAAATCAATTGCTCTCTTCAAGCCACCCCTTTGCTTTTAAATCTCCAGCTAAGTGATTCAATGGTGGATATTAAATCCTCGACATGTCAAATCAATGGCTACAATCTAATCTGAAACTCACTTTGACTTTTGGATAAGATCAAAGAAGCTTCTCATAAAAGGTTAACTAAAACTGATTAATTATTGTCATTTCCTAAGTTTAGACTTAAGAAATATTTAAATGACACTAATCAGATTAATTAATCACATTTTCCTAAGACTTAGGAAAAATATAAATGACTTGGAGAAACATTAATCCATGTGTCTTTGGCTTGCATGACACCTTGCCTAAGCCAAGACATCTGTCCTTGCTACAATATTTCAACAGCCTCAACTCGCCCCAACGATTGTGTTTGTTTGGGGTGAGTCAACGCATCCCTTGGCGGGCGAGTGAGTTGACTCCACTTCACTGTATGTGTGCACTTGAGTTGACACGCCGCTCCTCTCCACACTGGGTCGTGTTGACTTGCTCAGTCCTCCCCATATGTCGTGCGTCTGTCCACTCCATGTCCGACTGCCTGTCCACCCGTGGCTTGGTTTTCCCACTAGCTCACCTACATGTCACGACTCACTCCACCTTGTTGTGTCGTGTGTCTCGCTGTCTGGTCCTCTCCATATCCATGCACTTAGTCCATCGCAAGTCATGACACGTCTCGAATCACATGGGGGCAAGTGAGTCCACTTGGTCGAGTCGTCTCCCAAGTCTCTCCACTTCGTGCCTATATAAAGATGGGGCATGCTCATCTCTGCTCAACAACCCCAAAAATCCAAGTCTCGCATTCATGTCGATGCGTTCTGTCGATGGGATGGAGGTGCTTTGAGTGCTTTTGTTAGAAGGCTTTACATCCTCCCCCACCAAAAGTCGTTGTTGTCCTTGGAAACATCTTCAAAACTGTCGTCTCTAATCTCTGTCCAAACTCATGCCTCCATCGTGACTAAGTCTCATGGAAACCCAAAGTTTTGCCACCAAAAACCCCAAATTTCTTGCTAAGTGGAAATCCCAAGTTCCCACAAATCAACCCAACTGCACTACAACCAACTCCGCACAATTTGTTGTCTGAGTCAATACAGTTGCTTCACCCAACTCCAAGGATGAAAGTCACCCAACTATGTTGCACTATCTCGTTACGATGTTGCTTCCTTGTTGCTGTCTAGTTATGCTGCTACTGTCGTTGCCTACTACAACTGACCACTGCCACCTTCTTCAAAAATTCGCCTAAGTGTTGAACCCCTGTGTGACTCACTGTTGCGATCATACTACAACCATCTTAGCCATGCATCCACACATTAACACTCCTCGTGCCTTAGACTGATTGGATAACTAGTCCAGTCGTTGCACTCAACTCATGAGAATGTACCTCCCCATGCCCAAACATAGTCTTTCTGTCCAACATCTTGGACAATTCTCCAAGGGGTCCATGACATCGCGACGATTCTCACTTAGCAGCACCAAGGATACTTCGCTCAGACTACGCCTCTTCACCTAGAGCATACCCATACTCTGTTCTAGGCTATGGGCGAGCCACACTCCTACTCAATGCGACAATTTGCGATCACTATCAACACTTAGTCATTTAAGCATACAATCATGAAACATGTGAAACAAGGAGAACACTTGAGAAATATAAGAGACATAGTTTTATAGTGTGAGTGACACCAGTGATGCCTAACACCCGACTTTAAAGCACTCATACACAAATTCACCCCACAACAGACTTCATCGTGGCAACAATCTTTGCGCCCTTGTGGTTCTCCCTAGAGGTGCGCCCACCACAAACTCAATTGTCTCTCTCTGTCACAAGGATCTCTTCACCAAGAACCCACAAGACTATGGTTTTGCCTCATAACATGTCTCCCACAAACCTGTGCCAAGAATCCACTAACATCCTCTTATGCACCCTACTCTTGGTTACTTGCCATCCATCTCTTCAGATCTCTTCCTCTCCACTCGTGCTGTAGTCTTCGTGTTGATTTTTTGTAGCTTTCAGAGGCATTCCCACTAGAGGCCAAGGTGTCAGACACGTGGGAATCGTTTTTGGCACCAGATTAGACTGTCGTTTCAGTGAAATCAACCTTGAAATGAGTCTAGGGCCTCATGGGAACGCTAATGGGATTTGTGGGCTTGTGTAGGGGTTTCACACCCACAAAGAATAATAATTTACTCTAATTAATTGACGAGTCTAGGAAGGGCTCATCAATTAAATAAGAATAAAATCACTCATTGGACTCCTATAAAAGGAGAAGAGGAGATTGTGACATTATGGGGTTAGCATGAGTGAGTAAGCACTTGTGCTATGAGGATGGAGATTTCAGCAAGGGAATTTATGCACTTAGGCAATTTGGCTTAGGGTTTTTTGGTCTTTCTATATTGTTCTTGACAGGGAAAGAAGCCACACGTGTGGAGGAGAAGGTTGCAATTGAAGAGGAGAGAGGCCGCATGTGTGGAGGAGAGGAGCCACTGGACAAATTATGGGCATGTTTCTGGTTGCACATGTGAAGGAATTTTGGTTGTAGCAGGTCTGTATAGGCTGATGTTAGCATTCGTACGACTGACGTCAGCAGACTGTACAAGTGACCCGAGGCATGTTTGCTGGTTGGAAATTCTTCTGGGTATTTTTGATGAGTTGGTTGTTAAATTTCTGAATTTGTGAGGACAAGTTTTGTCCTCTGTTTTGGTGATTTTTTGGTTGTAAAGAAGGCTGATTTTTCCTTCATAAAATTTTTAAAATTACTATTTATAGAGCAGAAAATTTGCGTCTCAAATGTGTAAATGATTTATCTCAGATCTTGATGTTTCCGTTGTTATAAATTTTCTGTCATAATTTCAGTGTAAAATTGTTTAGTGATAACAACGAGGGTTTATTATTGAATCACTAGGAAACAATTTCCAGATATGAATTTAGTCACATAGAGTTGCATGTGAAAATTGACATGGTATTAGAGTTGAAGGTTTGAAGGAAGAGAGGAAGTCATCGTTTGAGACACAATTGAGCAGATTTTTGATTCTAGGAAGGTCACTATGGAGACTTGGTTAGTGGACAGTGGAACTTCTTGTCATATGATAGGATCACATAAATTACTCACCAGTTTAACTGAGAAATCTAGACTACAAGTGGAACTTGGTGATAATGCCAAGTATGCAGTCAAGGGAATTGGCACAACCTCATTTCAACTGAAGTCCAGAAAGCCCCTCAAGACGGGTGAAGTGTTGTATGTACCTGGAATGAAGAAGAACCTACTTTCTATCGTTTCCATGGAGGACATAGGGTATGCAATGGCATTCGTAGATGGGCAGATTCTTGCTTGGACAAAAGGATTGAGTCTTGACTTCACATAAGTCATTGGTACTCGTGATGGCAGTCTCTACAAGATGATTGGTCAACCAACTTAGGCTTTGGTACATGACAATGATAGTCTATGCGATCTTTGGCAAAGGAGATTGAGACACTTACATCACCAGGCCCTACAAGTATTGAGGAAGATGGTTACATGTCTTCCATAGTTTGGAACATAACACTAGGGAGTATGCAGAGGTTGTGCACTTGGCAAGAATGGTAAGGTTGCTTTTCCAAGCAGTGACAACAGGTCCAAGGGGATCTTGGACCTGGTACATTCAGATGTGTGTGGACCGATGTCAATTCCATTTGCAAATGGTTTCTGATATTACATGACCTTTATTGATGACTATTCTAGGAGGACATGGATCTTCTTCATAAAGATTAAGGATTATTGGCCAACTAAGAGGGGGTGGCGGGGGGTGAATCGGTTGTCACCGTGCTTAAACAATCATGCTTCTTTTAAAATATTTACAAGGCATTCAATGATGATCACAATAATGCAGGGAAATGAACAATGGCACATTCAACATCAGTCACATATATGAGAAACACAGAGACATAAATTTCCCAAGGAAACCCATACAGGGTAAAAACCTATTTTTCTTTATATGATAAGTATTATTTACATTATTTACATTATCATACATTTGAGCACCAACTCATTGTGAGGCTACAACCTCTGTTTTGCAAGCTACAACTTGCTGAGAGCACCAACTCTCTGTTTTTCTCTAGCACCCACTAGAAGGGAGCACCAACTCCCTCGTTTCTTTAGCTCCAATTAGAAGGAAGCACCAAGTCCCTGGTTTCTCTAGCACCAACTAGAAGGAAGCACCAACTTCTTGTGTTCAAGCCCCCACTTGAACCTCTGAGGACACCAGTCCTCCCTAGCACCTCCCAACCACCCTGATTATGAATCTTTGTTACTGAAACTCATTACAGTGATATAATGTTCAACAATGGCTTACTAGATTCATCACTGTTCTGTTGCATTTCGTTGCTCCGTCTACCTCACTGCCTTCCTGCATACACAACTTGCGCTGTCTGTTCTTCTGCTTTTTATGCTCTGTGCGCCATGTCCATTCAATGCACAGTTCCTCTTCTGTTCAATTCAGCTTCTGCACTCTCCTCCTTCACGCATGAATTATCTTCAACAACAGCAACCACAACCACTTACAGTAACAACAACAACATCATCTCTTCTCTGTATGGTGTATTTATAGCTTTTGTGCACCTTGTGCATGCAATGCGTGCAATCCCTCTGCCTGCTCACACCGCGCCGATATCCTCCACAACTCGAGTGCTCTGTCTGATCATCATCGTGACTCTTCAGCTTCTCTGGTTGTTTTATCCACTCGTTCATCATCACTGTATGTTATGCTGAGATTTCTTAGCCTCTCTGATAGTTGAGACTCTTCGTCTTCTCTGTGACAGTCGAGCTAACCTTCTCTGTTCCAGTTACAAGCTTCAATGCTCATCCAGCTGTCAATCGCCTCCACGAGCATCTTCATCCCTTTTGAAGATTCCCAGAGACTCTTCATCTCCTCTGTCAATCACCCCGAAGTGTCTTCGAGTCCTCTGGCAGACACCATCAGTGGTTCTGGCAGTTACACTGTGACATGCAACAATAGTCCTCTAATCTCCTTCAGTTTCATCTGCACCGTTGGATTAGCTGTGATTTAAACGTTTCACACTTTCACAATTCGGAGATTCTGCAATGAGGCATCTTGACTCTTCATGTTGCGAGCTTCGAAAAGGAGCTTGGCTGCTCTAGCTCCCTCCTCTACGTGATCACAGGCGGTGACCACCGGTTATAGTGATATTTCACCTTTTCGGTATTTCGGCATTCGTATGATCCTGTGTTTTGACACTCCCAAACGCGATCCCCGAAATTCCAAGGCGGAGCTTATCTGCACTAGGTCCTTCCTCCACGTGACCACACACGGTGACCACAGGCTGCGCTATAAGGCGCTGTGAACTTATGGTCTTCATTGACCCTAATCGACGGTCCACAATCTCGATGAATCAACGGTCCATATATTTTTCACGATCTCGCATCTCGCTGTTCCTTAGATGGAGGCTCTCGTTACTCCAAGTCGCGATACGCGAAGCTCCGAGATGGAGCTTAGAGCAACGGTCCAGAACCCTTGGTGATCTGACAGTCCAAATCTTATCATGAGTTCGCATCTCGCGATTCTTGTGATGGAGGTTCTCGTCACTCCAAGTTGCGATATGCGAAACTTCGAGATGGAGCTTTGACATGCTCTGATCTTCTTCCACGCATCCTCTTGATCAACGGTCCACTACTGTCCCTGATGGACGACCATGATTCCTTCACAGTTTTGGGGAGTTGGATGACTCTTGGACTTATCCACCTTGCAACTTCACCATATCTAACAGCTATGGAGCCTTCGTAGATACCCTAGATCTTACGGCCCAAATCTTCTCGCAATTTCGCCACTTCGCAATTTCGTTGCTTCGCAATTTCGTTGCTTCGCAATTTCGTCCACCTTCGCAATTTCACCGCTTCACGATTTCGTCCACCTTGCGATTTCGTCACTTCACGATTTCGCTATTCTTGCCATTGCTGTTCTTTGCCATCGCTGATCTTTGCAATCGCTGTTCTTGCCATCAATGACAAGCTTGCTCCTAACTGTAAGCCTTCCAACAATCTCCCCCTTTGTCATTGATGGCAACCCTGAACGACTGCGCTAATCTGTTTGGAACTCCAACTGTAACATCCGATCTGTACAACTCCTTTTCTCCCCCTTTGACATCAATGTCAAAGAAAACACGCTCCCCCTGAGTTGTTGCATTAATTTTAGGAGGTATCAGATATGCAACCAATACAAGACTCCCCCTAACAGGATGGACTCTCTTAGATGTGAGTCGGGATGACACCCAACTTTTGTCTGAGATATTCAAATGGTGTCTTCGCTAGAGGTTTAGTAAAGATGTCTGCAATTTTTTCTGTAGTGGGAATGTAATTGACCTGAACAATCTGATTGGTGACCTGCTCTCTCAGAAAATGATATTTTATGGGAATATGCTTGGTCTTGGAGTGGAATACATGATTTTTAGACACACTGATGGCACTAGTGTTATCATAATGAATTGAGATCGGTGCAGTGTATTTTACCTCCAAATCTGCAAGTGTCTGAATCATCCATAATACCTGAGTGCAACAGGTAGCAGCAGTAATATACTCTGCCTCTGTGGTTGATAAATAAATAGAACCTTGCTTTTTACTAAGCCAGGCTACTAAGGAGTCACCCAGGAATAATGCTCCTCCATTGGTGCTTTTTCTCTCATCAACACAATTTTCCCAATCTGCCTCTGAATAAGCAACCAACTGAAGATTTTGATTTCTGGGATACCACAGACCATAAGTCATTGTTTCTTTCAAATACCTGAATATCCTTTTGACGGCTTGCAAATGAATCTGTTTAGGTGCAACCTGATATCTTCCTACCATTCCTACAACATGCACTATGTTTGGGAGAGATGTTGTGATGTACAATAGACTTCCTATCATTGATCAATATGAGCTTTGATCAACATCAGGTGAATCATCATCCTTGCTTAATTTACATCTAGTTACCATAGGTGTACTCACAGGTTTAGAATCTTCCATTTGAAACCTTTTCAGCATTTCTCTTAGATATTTTTCTTGAGAAATGAACATCCCTTCGGGCCTCTGAGTAATTTGTAGACCAAGAAAAAATGACAGTTCTCCTATCATAGACATTTCAAATT
>ML880403.1:5542-16298 GCA_009831015.1 Picea engelmannii
AAGGTTTTTCATGATTATAGAGTTTGGAAAAACACTTAAAAGAGAACTCTCTCAGTTCCTTTTTCGTAAAATAGTCTGGATTAGACCGAAAAAGAGATAAATTATCGCTCACCAAATGCTTACTTCAGATACTTTATCGAGCGTGAAAATAGCAAGGTCGCTTGTCTATCTTTTCATGTTTAGAGAGTCTGAAAAGAGCTTAAAGAGGACTCAAGAGGGGTTCCTTTTTCGTATAACCTTGTTAAGCCTGAAAAAGTGATAAAAGTATGCTCGATCGCGTTCTTATGTATTTTCGAGCGCAATAACGGACAAACACTACGCTCGAGGTTTTATAAAAAAACCATAAAAAACAATCAAAACACGTGATGACAAAGAGAAAATATGTCCACATCCTTATTTAGGAACATCCTAGTCATTACACCTGCAAAATTTACACTCAAAATGACATTAGGGATTAGGGTTTAATAGATAAATAATCATAAAAAACCAAATGACATAGTAAAAGGAAATAAAAAGGAGAAAATACTCTTTTTACCATATCATTTTTACCTTTCCACTAGTTGAGCTCAAAAACCCCTCTTTTACCCTCAAAGTTCGGCGTCAGATTGCGGGAGTTACGAGTGTCCATTCAATGAGATGTCAGCGACAGTGAGGTAGGCTCTTTGTCCTTTACATTTTCATGGTTTAATTTTGCATTTCCATGGGTTAAAAATCCATTTTTGAATTGATTTAGTGAGCCCTACTTGCGCGCTGCCATTCTCGCAGGTGGGCTACACGGGACCTGTGAGAATGGGGCATTCTTGCAGGTGAGCCCATAGCAGCCTACAAGGTTTCCGCACTGTGCACAAAGGGCACTTGTGAGAATTGCAAAGCTCAATTTAAAAAAAAAAATTTACCCAATGAAAGAGAACCAAATCATGAAAAAAGCTGCAAATCTTCTTTTTGTGTTCCTTATGCAGATAATTGGCCATCAAAATGGTTCTTGAATGGCGCAAAAGGGAGCACGAAGAAGACAATGCAATTGCCAGAAATCATCCACCTACTATTGCTGCTTTGAGAGATTGTGGCCTCTTGAAGTACTTTCGTATCCCAGGCATGAGGGCCCAAGTTAGGTTATTAGAGTACCTGGTGCATATGTGGGATCCCGATCAACAAGCGTTTCATGTGGGGGTCCACACACTATCCTTAGATATTGAGGACATTTACTTTTTGACTAGATTGTCATGGTGGGGGTACTATGTGAGCCTGATTGGTAGTAGAGGTGGTGGGCTGCCCATGAGTGAGTACTATTGTTTACATTGCGTTCCCAAGGCAGAGAGAAAGAACGAAAAAGTGGTTATTTGGGGGGTATGAAATTTGACCCTCCGTACTATCCTATTCATCATAGCTCAGATGGATGGGAGTTTTTCTCCTCACATGGAATTACAGAGTTACTTCCAGTATGCTATTGAGTGCATTGAACCTCAAGTTTTCAACTGGGCAGATGCAATGCTTCGTAGCATAAAAAGACAGTTGACCAAATGCAGACGAGGCAACCTAAAGCAATTTGGATACAGATCTTTGCTAGTGTCCTTCTTCCTTGAGAGGGTTCCTTTACTGAGGTTGCAGGTTGAGTGGAATTTACCAGCTCCCAGGGATCCAAGGATGCTGAGATGGTGTCAGCTTATGGCCCGACACGTAGCTGGACCGATCATCAAGTATGATGATACGTTCTTTGACTGGCTTCAACCACAGATGTTGATGATTGACGACTATGCTTATGCCGTGTTGGATTTCTGAGGAGATCCGGACTTAGTCCTACCAGAGGATGCTCAGTGGGGGGAACTTGGTAAGAAGCACACACATTTTTCTTTTTAAATGTTTTTTGTGAATTTTTCATATTCAAATGTTTTTGTTTTATATGTTCGTCCAAAGACTAAATACAAAATCGTTGTTGATGTCACAAATGTTGGAACTTACAGACCTCCTGGTACTTCTCCCATTTAGTGGCGAGCAGAGGTAGTGGCAGCGCCACAATATGCTGAGGATTGTCAAGTAGTGGAACAAAATATGGAGGGCTTAACTGCAGATATTCCAGACATGACTCTGGAAGAGGTTCCACGACGCGATCAGTGTCATACTGTAGGAGTGTCAGGGTCCATGAGTCGACTACTCCGTAGGGTTGCTCTGGCAGTCGTGTGTTACCATGAACGTCATCCATGACATCACTTTGTAGAAGCTATGAGCTTCATATTTTGACATTTTGGTCTTCGGACAAACTTTTTGTAAAAAAAACTCTTTTGATCATTATATATACAGAGGGCTTCTACCAGTTTATCATGTGTTGTGTGAATATTGATGTGATTGATTTATAAATGATTCAAATGTCTATCTAATACATAGTTAGCCAATGCATCTGTTAATGTATTTAGACATCTAGGAATATGTTGATATTCAATGTAATCAAAATAATTCTCCAAGAGGCGAATTCACAAATACACCCATAACAAAGTAGGACTTTGAATAGTGTAGACATTACTTAACTGTAGTACTACAAGCTGCGAATCAAGTCGCACAACCAAATGATGAATTCTGAGCGAGATAACATCAACCAATAATTCAATAATGGCGCTATACTCTACAATGTTGTTGGTCGCACGACCGAGGCACACACCTCGTAAAGAGACAAATTCATTTGTAGGGGCATAAATTCCCCATGCAGCAGAAGCAAGGTTCTGAGTACTATGGATAGCGCCATCAGCGAAGCCAATATAGGGTAGCGAAGACTCCGACATCTGGAAATCAAACACAACGTCACATAAGGGCAGAGACCAGATAACAACAAAAACAAGCTATAGTAACACACAAGAAGTATGATACAATAAAAATACAAGTACTAGTGCATAGGTGATTTTATGCATAGTACTTCTTCAAGTACAACCCATTCCTAGGTTCACTCAAAGGGATACCATCGTAATCTACTAACTCATAAGCTCCTTTCTCCAAAACTCGTCGAACGATATTCGACCTCGCCACATGGCTTCAAATTTCCTAGCTCCTAACATATCTCGATCTTGTTCATAGAGAAGAACAAGACCACCTTCAAAGAAAATGTGAGGCTTGACATGCTTGTCATATTAGGCCTTGACACATTTTTTCTGAGCTTCTATGACTAGGGTGGCATCACGTCGAGTTTCGTCTAATCGCATAAGATACAATAGACATTCTTCCTCGGCAGAAGTGTTGGGTAGGAGTTCAACAACTAGTTTTAAAGAGGGTATCTCACATTCAATAGGGATAATGTCTTCTACATCATAGACTAATCGAAAAGGTGTAAACCCAGTAGTGGACTTGACGGATGTCTTGTACGCCCATAATGCCGAAAACAACATTGTGTGCCAACTTGTTTTATGAATCCCTATCATTCGTTGGAGCATAGTTATGAGAACTTTGTTAATCACTTCGACTTGGCCATTGGCTTGTGGATAATAGGGCGTTGAGTTATCATGGTGAAGACCCAACTTTTCAGTGAGTTTGGACATCATAAAATTCCTAAAGTGGCTACCGTGATCAGTGATGATAGCTTGGGGAACACCAAAATGAGCTATGACGTGATTAAAAAGGAACAATGATGTGGTCTTTCCAGTGTTGTCGAATGTCGGCATCGCCTCGGCCCATTTCATAAAGTAATCAACGGCTACAATGATGTAACCATGCCCCCCGGCCAAGTGAGGGTGACATGTCATGAAATCAATGCCCCATTTCGCAAAGAGACCAACTGAGACCACAGGGTGAAGAGGAGCAGGATGCAACCGAATATTATTATTATAGGTCTGGAAAGCATGGCATTTCTAAATGGCGATGATGCAGTCGTTAAACAAAGAAGGCCAAAAATACCTTGCACGTAAGATCTTCTGGGCAGTAGCATACCCAAACATATGACTGCCACATGCTCCAGAATGGTAGTCATTCAGAGCTTTCTCGGCATCATCAAATGTTAGGCAACATCGAAAAACAGAGTCAATCCCCCGACGATAAAGAGTATCCCCGAGAATAATGTATTGACGAGCTTGATAGCGTATGCGACGTCGTTCAGTAATGGACAAAGTTGGCCGGAAAGTTTGGGTTTGGAGATATATAATGATATCCCCATACCAAAGATCATTAGTGCTAATAAGGAAAAGAGATTCATTGGGTAATGAATCAACTGCTACATTTTTCGTTGCAGAATGGGGAAAGTCGCATATCAACTCAGCAAAAACTAAGGACTTCTTGGACTTGGCATGTTCGAGTTCCAAGTCAAACTCCTGGAGTATCACAATTCATTTGGAGTATTTTCCCACTAGAAATTGACATGTCAGAATGTGTTGCAATGAGAAATCACCGTAGTCTTGCGTGAGAGGATATAGTGCTGGAAGTGTTGGACGGATTGAGCGGCAGCTAAGGCCAGTTTTTTGACATGTAAATACTTGATTTCAGTAGGCGTGAGACTTCGAATCAAGTAGTAAATAACATGTTCGTTGTTAGCATCATCCTCTCGAACGAGAACCGTACCAATAGTGTACTCCGAGGCAGCAAGATAAAGGAAATAATCGCGACTGTAATCGGGGGGAAAAAGAAGCGGATCACGCATTAGGGACAATTTCAAAGCCTCAAAAGCGTTGTTGGCGATGGTATCCCAGACGAACTTTGAATTCTTTTTTAATAGCCATGTAAATCCACAAGTTATCTCGGCGTAATTTGGGATAAAACGATGAAGAAATTTTGCTTTCCCCTACAAACTTTGCAACTGGCGAAGTGTAGAAGGAGGATAGAGATTAAGGATCGCCTCAACCTTTAAAGGATCCACTCGAATCCCTTGATGCAAAATGATAAAACTGAGAAGACGACTGGATTCCACACAGAAAACACACTTATGAGGATTCAAACGTATACGGTAGAACCGATAACGAACAAAAATGGCTCGGAGGTGGGTTGGGTGATCGACTCTGCACATTGAATGAGAGGGTAAATCATCCAAATAGGGTTGAACGATGTGTTTGATATCATGGAAAGCATAAGACATAGCGCATTGAAAAGTTGCACCCGCGTTCTTGAGACGGAAAGGAAGTTTCTGATAGGAAAATGTACGCCAAGGACAAATAAAAGCAGTCTTATGTTGATCCTCGGGAACAATGTTGATTTGATTATATCCAGAGAAACCATCCATGAGAGAGAAGATTTCACTTCTGGCGCAGTCATCGACAATCTGATCGACGAAAGGGGTAGGAAAGTTGTCTTTGGGACAAGATTTGTTGATATCCCTATAATCAATGCATACACGAATGGTGCCTTGTTTCTTATCAATTGGGACAAGATTGGAAACCTAGTCTGTGAGAGCAACCAGATAAATAAAGCCATCTTTCAGAATTTTCTCGACTTCGAGCTTTATAGCAGCCACTTTACGTGGGTGAACCAGACGAAGGCATTGCGAGACAGGTTTAGCGTCAGAATATGTCTTAATCTCATGTATCACAATCTCAGGATCGATACGTGACATTTCTTCGTAGCTCTAGGTGAAGATGTCACAAAACTCTTTGAATAAGGAGGTGTAGGTGACGATTTCATCAGAAGAACATGAAGCTCCAATATGGACATTTTCGACAATCCCAGGTTTGATGGATATTTCAATGGGAATAATGGGCGAGATATTGCTTAAGTTTCCTTTGAAAAACACATCATGTGCAAACTCAGGAACAATCGAGATGACAACAACGGTCGACGGGGTCGAAATCCATTGGTAGTTCTCAAGAGTATGTTGCTCCAAAAAGAGGATGGAACGATGATGTCCATCGTCCCAAGGGGTGTCCTCCATGATAGACATGATCATCTCGTTAGTGGGAAAAATAACACGAAAAGGATCAAGAGACAACTCATCAAGAGAGGGGGTAGAAGGTGTTGCCGATTGAATGGCCTGATAGGCGGATTCAACTGGACTTAACGACATTTCGTTACCGTAACGAAGATGATCTCCTGGGTCAGGTACTATCGAGGGGTTGTGAGACACAGGAATTTCATGAGGCAAAGTGGAGATCATATTGATGGAAGCAACAAACGAGCGTGGAACATCGGGCGGTGGAATGGGGAAAGTACCCATTAACGAAGGGTCCTTCAGAAGGCCTACACCGACGCTCTCATAACCTGGTGGGGTTTTAGCGATAAACAGGACGTTGCCAGTATGGGTATTGGAATTAAAGAAGGCGAGTTGGTCGACGGTAACAACCTTTCCTTGATGAGGGAAATGAACCACATGGAACAGGGTTGACCCAAACACGCGCATGGAATCGATCCAGCTATGGCCAAGCAGAAGATTATAATCAAGGGGAGCATCAAAGACTTCCACTTCAAATTGGAACGTCTTGCCTTCTAACGTGATGGGAAATGAAGGAAGAACACCTTAGGGCTTAAAATCAGATCCGTTGAAGGATTTAAGAGTGTTCTAGGATTCATTCAAAGGAGGAGAGCCAATGGTTTTCCAGCAAGCAAGAGACATGACACACGTCGAGGCACCCTCGTCGATAACGGTTCAACAAATGTTTTTTTCAGAGATAATCACTTGAATCTGGAACGCGAGTTGAGGGGTAACTGTGGAATGTGATCTTCCAAATCAAAGATTATTAAATTTGTATCCGTCAGGTCAATTCCACCGATAGCTTTCAACAGTGGCTTCCGTTGTGTGGGACAAGTTTGAAGGACTTCAAGGGCTGACATCGCAGAAGGTGCTTGGGCCATATCTTCAACAATGTTGTAGTTCTGGGCCGCACGAGCATGAGGATTGAAACTCGATTTTCGAACGATGCCCTTTGGGGGGGTCGCAGAACTGTTTCGAGGCTCGATCATTCGAGATGAAGAGGATCGTTGGTAGGTGGAGTCGTGGGAGAGGGTTGTACCAAGGAAGGGGGTAAATCATCAACCTTCTCCTTAGAGGGAGAATAATCTTTGGCTCGAGTAGTGAGTGCAACGTTGTTCTTCTTAGAATCGCCAGTACACATCAAAACATAGGAGGTGGTAGAAGATGAAGGTTGGTCGTGGATGACCAACTAGGCCTGTTGTTGAGACGGGAAGGACTAGGACAAGACAGCTGGTGCAGGTGGTTTTGGAGCTCCTTGAAGGAACTTAGTGACTTTATCACATCATGGACAATCCTTCATGTAGTGATCATCACCATAGATAAGGCAAGGGTATCGTGGTTTGTGCTTATCTCGATCGTCAACAGGGGTAGTTTTGGTTTGCTCTACTGGAGAATTATTTTTTCCCTCCTTATTCTTACCTCTCCCCTTTTTAGATTTGTTTTTACCGGCTGGGGTAGATTGGACTGCATTTACCTCAGAAGTCTTGCCGGTGGGAGGGACAGGAGACAAATCATTTTGAACATTAGAAGAAGCAGATTTGGGGTTTGTGCTTGAGGTGGAATGTGGTTGGGCCTGGGTAGATCCAATCACACTGTCAGCTACATGCGAGGCAACTGGAGTAGTTGAAGTGCTCGAAGTATTAGGACGAGGTAAGTTAGGTAGTAAATCGTAAAGGGTTCCCATTTGTGAGTAAACGAGGTCAAGATATTGAGCATGACTTATAGCCTGCTCTTCCATGACTACGCCACCCATGGCAATGTCCTTACCGATGTCGTTCACAAATGATTTTGTGAACCACTCCGCCAGCAACTGATCGAGGAGCTCAAGTTTAATGAGATGTCGTCTCCTTCGCCACTCATGGATGTGATCAGATATATGAGTGCCTTTGTTTTGTTTGAAGGAAGTCAAAATCTCAGTCCCCATGTCATAACGGATCAGTAACTGGTAATGCGTAAGAAAATCCATAGCTAGGGTGTTGAAGTCAGAGAAGAAACCTTGTGGCAATTCGATATACCACTTCGCAGCAGAACCTGTGAGGGTTCGTTGAAAAATACGTAAACGAATAGAGTCATCCATCAACGAGTTGGATGAGCACCATAGGTGAAAATTCATAACGTGATTGTTTGGGTTCTCTCCCACTTTTCCGTCGAATTTAGGAATGTCCGATGGAAGCTTGGCTGGTGTAACAGGCCATTAGGGAGAGTGACGAATAGGATCATTTAAAATCCTGGACAAATCTGGAAGATCCAAAGTGGCGAGAAAGGGTAACTGTCGATTCACCTGTGGGTATTGGTGGCTTTGGGGAGGAAGCCCTGTCGGCAAACCAGTAGGACCATAAGTAGTCGACATATAATTTGAAGACCCAGGCATATTCGGTGGTGGTTGGAGAGGATAGTAACTCATAGGAGTATACCCTGGAGCAGGGTTTTGAGTTTGAGCATTTTCCCCCCAAATGGGATTAAATGAACTTGGATATGGTTGGTCCATACTAGGGGGTGTTACAAACGCAGCTGGGAACTGTTGCCCCCCAGACATTTCAGGAGGATGTTGTATCAACTGATTCCAATACTGGGCCAAGGACGAAGGTATGTTTTTCCCATAAGGTGGGGTTGGTCCTCCCATCGAAGGTGGTGTGCCAATTGGGGGCAATGTTCCAATTGGAATTTGCCAACTGAGAGGGGGTTGAGTTATACTACCTTGATGAAATTGTCCACCAACCGGAAACTGGTAATTTGGAGTGAATGACAGAATAACGCCACTAGGATTAGGATTTCCAGTAGAAGATGAAGAAGGTTCTCCAAAAGGAAATTGAGGGAGTGTTGGAACAAAACCGGGAAGAAAGTGCCCAGAAGAAGAAGGACCATGAGGAGAGCCATATGGAGTTTGCGCAGGAGTAGGAATGGAAGAATTCAACGCACGGTATCTAGGTGGTAGTGTCGAAATGACATTGGGCGTTCGCGGTGTGTTGATGGGAGCAAGACTAACCGCAGGAAACTCGTTTGGAACACTCGTAGTAGCTGTGAGATGGTCCATTTCGACACAGACTGTAAAATGATAAGCGGTGGTCAACGGTACTGTCTCTGTACTAGAGATATCGGAAATCACAGGTGGGTTGATTTCATAAATCATAGGTGAACCTAGACCAAAAAGGTCCCTTCGAAAAACGCCTATAGAACAAAAAGGATCTTGTTCCCCAGGTCTAGACGGAGATCCAGAATACTCAAAAATTAAGTCTCCGAAAGAGTTTGCTCGCATAAAACGTCTCTCAGAATCGGGGTGAAGTCGAAAGTCCTCTCGAGTATTTGTAATTCAAAAATGTTCTAGAGAGTCAGTGCGTTCCACTTGCGGTGTGGTAATGACTGAGACTTCACTTTGCCAAGGAGAGCCTTCAGGTGTACTTGTAGGCAAGGGTTGAGATCCTTCCAGATGCTCTGGAGATAAACCATGCATTCTACGTGAACGACGTGGAGGAGCTATCATAAACGAATGGCAAAATTCGCGAAGAAAATCCTATGGTCAACTTCAAGAAACAAACAACACGTGCCAGTAAACAAAATCTAGGAAGAAACACCAAGCAAACAAGACCTTCTAATTTCAAAGCCACTAGTTGGTGATGAAATCCAACGTCGCAACAACGGGATGAGAAGGGGTTGGGCTAGGGTGGAAAATTTACGCTGACGACCTGCTTAATGGACTTACTCCCTGGTGCAAGATCCCACACATAATCGTGGGTATACCCTCCACGGAGCCCTAGTGGGTTTGGTCAACGTCAATTCCAGGTACCGTGAAGACTTTCCCCTTCACAGTCACCTCGTGTAAGAACCTAGAAATATAGGCCACTAATGTCACCACCAACAATAATAAAGCCTGGGGGAACAATCGACAGTCCAATCCACATGCAAGGGTAGGGTATCTAGCCCGAAATCAACTCAAAAGGCTTCCACTCATCATTGTGGGTATACCTCCGAGTGATCCCCATAATACATGCAATCTCTACACTGATATCAACAAAGCAGGGTGAGTAACTCTGTCAATAGAAATGCGACCTTGTGCTTGACCCTTGTGTGAGAAGGGCTTCCCAGGACAAGATATTGCAAATGGAATTTGACACTCCCTAACACAAGATGCTATTGTGTGTTTTGTGCTTTTGGAGAGTGTATCTCTCTTCCTACTCCAAAGCGCTATCCTAGATAAATGTTGGTGTAATAAATCCCTAGAAAAGAGTTACTAGATAAATTTTACAATTGTGCAGTGTTATTAAGAGATGTTATTTACTCAAAGGAAATGAAGGTGAAACTTATGTTGTATGACTCTGACCCAACAATGCATGGATGAGAATGAAATGTATCACTTTTCGTTCAATGAATCCTATGGATGGGAGGGAAAGAGAAAGTTTTCCAGATCAACCTTGAACTACAATAGAATTTTCTTTAAAATGAAAATGCAACAAATCACGCATCAATAACAATTCTCTATTGTGTCTTTTTCAATAATTTCAACAATTGGTTTTCAATGTTTTTGAAGACGAAAAAGATTTTTTGAAAGAAAAAGTTTTGTTCACTTTTCAAAAAGGACCAACACCATGATAGTGAGAGCATTGAAAATAAAAAACAATGAACAAGCAATGATAAAAACTCAAATCACTCTTTCAATGAAAACAAAAATAAAAAGCAAACCAATATAGTCTTTTCAATTGCATAAGGAAAGTGATCTTTCAAACAATAAGCAAATGATGAAGACCAAGAAAACTTAACTTTCAACAGATCACCGGTCCTTAACTAATCAAACACACTCAGATCCCGAAATCAAAGAGTATGGTTTTGCCAAGAAAAGTCAAGAAATGAAAGTCAAGACAAAAGTGACAAGAAGAGCCTTGAAATCTGTTA
>WSFP011480243.1:0-16297 GCA_009831015.1 Picea engelmannii
TGTGTTAGGAGGTTTTGGAGTATACTATTCTTATTGGTTATGCAAGAGACCCATAGTTTTGTTGTAGGCATATGATTGTAATGTGCTATGCTGAGTAATGTGAGTTAAGACCCCCCTTTAATTTTCATTTCTTGTACCCATGTGATGTAATGTGTTTTTGACTATTTCCTCTTCAACATATTTATGTTCAATGGATGATTTACATTTTTGTTATGAATCCTTTAGACTTGCAGATATCTAGCAAGTGTTTTATTCTATATAGATATGATCTTAATAATGAACCAATTTCCATTGCACAATATCCCTCTCCATCATTAAATGTCTCGGCTATGCTTTGGGTGAGACGTTCCCCCTTTTGGGCTTGAAAATGCTAACACATTAGACTACAATGGATCCTTTTGTAGGACACCTAAAGTGAACCTTAGGTCTCAAAAAGAGCCAACAAATGGTGCCTTTGTTGAGGCCTATACTTTAAGAGAGGGATACTTGTGATGAAACTATGGTTTTTCTTCAAGTCAAATCTTTTAGATTAGTTGTAATTTTTTTTGAATATTTTGTAGTGAAAGAAGCAAAGTTGTGTGGGTGGAACCTCAAGTGGTGTATTGACATAGTTTTGTATGGGAGACTTGGCAGAGATGATTATGAGGTTTTATGGGTTGAGTTCCTAGTAAGGTTATACAAATCGTTGACACAAATTGAGAAAGGACCCAAATATGCAAATGGAAAAAAAAGGGTGGTAGAGTGAAATGTTTATAACTTGATTGTACTTCATCAACTAGATCATTACCTCACCTGTGCAGTTGACTTTTGGGTGTAGACTAATATTTAAAGGTACATAGTAGAATTTGATGTGGAATATTTCTAGTCTTTTGCAAAAGTAGAAGCATAGTTTAAAAATGGAGAACACAAAAGATTAATCCAAGAAATCCCTCTCTGAATAAAGTTGTTGCTAGTTGAAGAGGGGTTGTTTCCTTTTGAGCCTATCAATACCGCTGAGTAGGCACCCTATGCCCCGTGGGGGGGGAGCAGACAGTGCAATGGATGATTGTGCTTTAAGAAGGGAAGAAATCATAGATTAGTTGTGGAAGAATAATATGAAAAGGATGAAAAAGAAAAGTGTGCAATTGCAAAAGGATGTTAGTGATGAGGAGAGAAATTAATGGAGGCTGAAAAAAGATGTGGAAGTTTAAGAGACATGGAGAGATATCCAACCAATGGTTACAAGAGAGAGGCTTAGTGTTGGAAGGGAGTTCAATGAGAGAGATCATGGTTGAAGGACGATTGTTAGGTGCTGAAGGAGTGAGCTGGAAAGGAGTTTAGATATATGTGGAAGTGTATATTAAGGGAGGAGTTTCCCTTGGAAAGAGTATTTCTATAATTTTAGAAGACTGAGAATACCAACATATGAGGTGATGTGTAGTCAGACTATGTGTTTTTTGATACTAGACATATGTGGTTTATGTTTAAAGCATGACATGATACATTGCGTATTCATACAGTGGGAATGCTCTAGTTATCCGAAGAAATAGAAGCCCACCAACTAAAGGCAATGATACCTAAGTCTAGTGGAGCCAACCTAGCCCCAAACTCACCCCAAGTATTCCTAAATAATATGGTACCTAATTATGTTGATTTACATTGTTCTTCTAATACAAATTAGTCAAGATTAGGTGGAGGTAGTAATAGTTAGCATTGTGGCGTTAATGGAAACTTGTTGGGAAGTAATCAAGGATATAATATTCATAGTTAGGACTTAATTACACAAACAGGTCCTTGAGGATTTATTTAAGTAGGGTTTTGTTTTATTAATATGCAAGGAGCATCAGGTGGGTTTCCCCTAAGACTAATTGAGTTCTATAGGAAGGGTGAAGAATTTGATTCTTAACATTGGTTTCTTTGTGAGGCCATATAGAGAACCAAAGGTAGTATTGAATCCAATCAACTAGTAGAATTGTAGACTACTCTACAAGGTAGGGAATTTCAATGGTATCTCAAATTCATAATCTGTCCATAGGGTGGGGTAAACCTAACTCTGTATGAAGTTAAACAACAATATGTAACATAATTCCAACAACCTAAATAAGAACAACAAAGTATTACAAAGCTAAATGAAATTCAACAAATTATGGGGGAACCAATGTGCGAGTATGCCCAATGCTTTAGGGATTTGATGGGTAGGCTAACCTTTAGAATTCATAATACATAGCATAGGGAATGGTTTGTTGGTGGGTTACTATTATTGACCAAAATCCCTTTGAAGAAATAGAATATTGAAACCCCTAGAAAGGCATTAGAAGAATTTGCGAGGATTGAACCCATCATAACATTTTACCCTCTTCTACCATGATATTTGAGACAATTTCACAACAAAAATATGAGACAATTTCACAACAAAAATATGAATTAACTAGCCAAAATTTGTAACTCAAATTAGTAAAGTGTAGGTTAAATATGAGTTACTTGTTTTTCTATATGAGTATTATGTTTTGTCATTTTTCATTTTCTTTTCATTAAATATATTTTCCCTAAACTACTATATAAAATTTTAGTTCAATAAATTTATAATTTATCTTTAAACACAATTTTGTCTTCTAACATTCTCAAAGAAATGAAATGATGAATAATTGATGTTATGGGTGGTTAGTTATGAAAAGTTGATGTTAGATTTATTAGATAAAATTGAAATGATCAAATTTAGATGAAAGAAATAAAAAAATATATTTTCACCTATTTCTTCATATATATTTAAAAAAATAATTAAATTTAGCAATATTTTTTATTTTTCTGAAATTAAATTTCAATGGATGCTCTAACCTAACAATAGGTGAACTACAAACTTTATATTTTCTTACCACAAATAATAACACATAAATTTTAGCCCTCCATAAGAAATCACCCATAAGAGATTCTAGTTTTTCATAAAGGATGGAAATAATAGAGCATGGTCTAGTTTTTTTCCCCGGATGGAAATAATAGAGGATGGACTTTAGTTCTTTGGTAGTACAAGGGATGTAAATAATAGAGTATGGATGTTGGCTTTTTGGTAGTGAAAGTGAAAGTGATTCATAAATAATGAAAGTGAAAGAGGAAATAGTGAAATTTAAAGTATGTTAATAATGATTTATTTAGTTTTTATGATGTATAGCATCATTTCTTTAATATTTATATATATAATAAATGATTTTCATGTATCAAATTTAATTTATATTTAATAGGTATAAATTTGTACATTTAATAAGTAAATTTGTAATGTTAACATAAATAATGTATAAATTATTATATTTGTGTTTTTATAGAGTATTATGTTCAATTTTTAAAATTTGTAATGTTAACATAAATCATGTATAAATTATTATATTTGTGTTTTTATAGAGTATTATGTTCAATTTTTATTGAAAATAAGTTCAAGGAATAAAATTATGAAAAAATGAATAATATGAAAAACAAAAAAATATAACAATGAAATTTAAGATTAACATTATGTTTATTTAAGAATAACAATATGCTTAAGCAATAAGGTGATGAAAAATTGGATAATGTGAAAGATAAAAATGAAAAATAAAAAACTATAACGATGAAATTTAAGATTAACATCTTTATCTAATTATAACAATATACTTAAGCAACAAGTTCATGAAAAATTGGATAATGTAAATTAAAAAAAACCATAACATTGAAATCTAAAATTAATAAAAAAATGAATTCAATATTTTTATTATAATATTAATTAAAAATGAATTCAATATTCTTATCATAATATTAACTAAAAATGAATTCAATATTCTTATCATGAATAAGAAAAACTCATTGTGTCTTAATCATGAATAGTAAATAAATGGGATCCAAAGTTCAAGAAAAATGTATTGGACATTATAAATGAAGTATCTCATTTTATTTTATCTCCAATTGTTTCTTAGTATATATGGGAAAGTACAAGGCTTGTCATTTATGTTCTTTTTTTTTTGTTTTTTAAAATTTTGTTTATGGTTTTTGTGTATAGATTTTTATTAAAATGTTATTTGGGTTTAGTTCAAGTAGTTGTGTGATGGAGTGTTGCTCTCTCCATTCAAGTTCTATTTCAATGAGTGATATGACAAAATTTAGAGCTTCTAAAGAATCCAGTTTTAACATGGATATTGTTCTTGGAATGTTGAAAAGTGCCTAGCTTTTACAAAATCCAATTTACCTTCTATACCATTCTCTTAATAAAGAAAAATGTGAAAAAAAAGAAAAGAACTTCTCACTAAAAAATTAAATCATTTAATTAAATTGAAAAACTAACATTATTATTATAAATAATAAACTCAAAAATTCAAAAGTTAAAATAATACAAAACTTACCAATCAATTTTCTTTTTATTTTATTTGTGATACATAACTATCACTAAAAATTTCATCAAATCTAAGAGATTTGACATCATAAAAACCAAATCTATAACTCCATAGTAAACCAATGGAATCAAAAAGTTAAAAATCCCCGTGAGAAATAAAAGATCATAACAACCCAATCCATAGTTTCATCAGAGTAGACAAGTGGAATCAAAAGTTAAGGGAGTAGGGATTTAACATTTAACATTATATAAGTATTACATATGGAAAAGTACAAATCTAAGCAAAGTGACGACCTTTGTTTTGAATATGTATGGAAAAGTATAAAGTTTAGGAATCACGGGTTGTTTTTTTATATATATTCATTATATTTAGGTTTTAATATATTTTGTTTATTTTTTATTATTTATATATAAGTTTGAGTGGGTTTAATGATTAAGAATATGTGTTTCTTTTTATGAGGTTATAGGTTCAAATCTAAAGGGGGTAGTATATAAACACCTTGAGTGGTCTCACATATTTCAAAATTTAGTCTCTGATTGTTTGTGATTAAATTTATCTATTTATTTTTTATTAACATACTTCATCTTTATAGTGCTGGGATAGATAAAATGATGCATATGGCCAAGTTGCATGATTATTTAAAAATATTTTAATTATACGTCAATTTTCAAAGTTATAAACAAATATGCATATGAGACTAGATAGACTCTTACTTTTTTTTGAAGATTTTGTAGTGGAAGAAGAAAAGTTGTGTGGGTGGAACCTCAAGTGGTGTATTGACATAGTTTTATATGGGAGCCTTGGCAGAGATGATTATGAAGTTTTATGGGTTGAGTTCCTAGTAAGGTTATACAAATCGTTGACACAACTTGAGAAAGCACCCAAATATGTAAATAGAAAAGAAGGGTGGTAGAGTGAAATGTTTATAACCTGCTTGCACTTCATCAACTAGTTCATTACCTCACCCGTGCAATTGACTTTTGGGTGTAGACTACTATCGAAAGGTACATAGTAGAATTTGATGGGGAATCTTTCTAGTCTTTTGCAAAAGTAGAAGCATAGTTTAAAAATGGAGAACACAAAAGATTAATCCAAGAAATCCCTCTCTAAATAAAGTTGTTTCTAGTTGAAGAGGGGTTGTTGCCTTTTGAACATGTCAATACTGTTGAGTAGGCACCTCGTGCCCTGTGGGGGGAGTGGGCATGGGGGGTGGCTAGCATGGTGATAATGATGATAAGAGGTCATTATATATGGTACAATGTTGGGGGGGAGGAGATGACAATGCAAGGGATGATTGTGCCTTAAGAAGGGAAGAAATCATAGATTAGTTGTGGAAGAATAATATGAAAAGGATGAAAAATAAAAGGGTGCAATTGCAAAAGGATGCTAGTGATGAAGATAGAAATGAAGGGAGGATGAAAGATATGTGGAAGTTGAAGAGACAGGGAGAGCTATCCAACTAATGGTTATGAGAGAAAGAGGCATAGTTTTGGAAGGGAGTTCAATGAGAGAGATCATGGTTGAAGGACGATTGTTAGGTTCTTAAGGAGTGAGCTGGAAAGGGGTTTAGATATATGTGGAAGTGTATATTAAGGGAGTAGAGTTTTCCTTGGAATATGTATTTCAATAATTTGAGAAGACTGCGAATACCAACATATGAGGTGATGTGTAGTCATACTATGTGTTTGTTTATACTAGACATATGTGGTTTATGTTTAAAGTGTGACATGATACATTGATTATTCACATAGTGGGGATGCTTAGTTATTCAAAGAAATAGAAGCCCCCCAACCAAAGGCAATACTACTTAAGTCTAATGGAGCCAACCTAGACCCAACCTCACCCCAAGTATTCCTAAATAATATGGTACCTAATTATGTTGATTGACACTGTTCTTCTACTACAAATTGGTCAAGCTTAGGTGGAGGTAGTAGTAGTTAGCATAGTGGCGTTAATGGAAACTTGTTGGGAAGTAATCAAGGAGATAGTAGTGATAGTTAGGACTTAATTACACAACCAGTTCCTTCAGGATTTATTTAAGTAGGGTTTTCTTTTAGTAATATACAGGGAGCATCAGGTGGGTTGCTCCTGAGACTACTTGAGTTCTATGGGAAGGGTGAAGAATATGATGCTTAACATTGATTTCTGTGTGAAGCCATATATAGAACCAAAGGTAGTACCGATGCCAATCAACTAGTGGAATTACATACTACCCTATGAGGTAGGACATTTCAATTGTATCTAAAATTCATAATCTGTCCATAGGGTGCGGTAGCCCTAACTCTATATGACATTAAAAAACAATATGTAACATAATTCCAACAACCTAAATAAGAACAACAGAGTATTACAAAGATAAAGGAGATTCAACAAATTGTGGGGGAAACGATGTGTGAGTATGCCCAACACTTTAGGGATCTAATGGGTAGGCTAACCTTTAGAATTCATAATACATAGCATAGGAAATGGTTTGTTGGTGGGTTACTACTATTGACCAAAATCCCTTTGAAGAAATAGAATATTGAAACCCCTAGAGAGGTATTAGAAGAAGTCGTGAGGATTGAATCCATCATAACGTTTTACCCTCTTCTACCATGATATATGATTAAGCTAATTACCCATTTAATTAAGATAATTACCAAAAAATGCTTTTCTTAGTCAAACTGTGCTTATTTTTATTAGTTAAAATTTGTCACATTTATATTTTCTATTCCTAAGAAAATTATGTGGTCAACTAATACAAAAATCATTTCATTATAAAAATTAAAAATGAAACAGTTTCACACCAATTTGTAACTCAAATTAGTAAAGTGTAGGTTAAATATGAGTTACTTGCTTTTCCATATGAGTATTATGTTTTGTCATTAATCATTTTGTTTCATTAAATATAATTCCCTAAACTACTATAATGAAATTATAGTTCAATAAATTTATAATTTGTCATTAAACATAATTTTGTCTTGTAACATTCTTAAAGGAATGAAATGAGGAATAGTTAATGTCAAGGGTGTTTAGTTATGAAAAATTGGTGTTAAATTTTATTGGATAAAATTTGAATTATCAAATTTAAATGGAAAAAAATGAAAATATATATTTACACTTATTTTTCCATATACATTTAAAAAAATATTAGATTTAACAATGTTTTTATTTGTATTTTTCTATAATTAAAAATTCAATGAATCTTCTATAAATAACCTAACAAACAAAAATAGATAAACTACTATACTTTCTATAGTGAGAATCATATTTCTTACCACAAATAACAGCACATCAATTTTATCCATCCATAACAAATCACCCATAAGAGATTCTAGTTTTTCACAACGGATGGAAATAATAGAGCATGGTTTAGTTTTTCTCCGGGATGGAAGTAACAGAGCATGGAGGTTAGTTCTTTATAAGTACAAGAGATGTAAATAATAGAGTATGATGTTAGTTCTTTGGTAATGAAAGTGAAAGGTGATTCTCAAATAATAATGAAACTGAAAGAGGAAATAGTGAAATTCAAAGTATGTTAATAATGATATATAAATAGTTTTTATGAATTATAGTATCATCTTTTTAATATTTGTATATATAATAAATTATTTGCATATATCATATTTAATTTATATTTAATGAGTATAAATTTAATAATAGAGTATAATCTTTATGAATATAAATTTAATTTATATAAATAGTTTTTATGAATTATAGTATCATCTTTTTAATATTTTTATATATAATAAACTATTTGCATATATCATATTTAATTTATATTCAATGAGATCTAAATAATAGAGTATGATGTTAGTTCTTTGATAATGAAAGTGAAAGGTGATTCTCAAATAATAATGAAACTGAAAGAGGAAATAGTGAAATTCAAAGTATGTTAATAATGATATATAAATAGTTTTTATGAATTATAGTATCATTTTTTTAATATTTGTATATATAATAAACTATTTGCATATATCATATTTAATTTATATTCAATGAGTATAAATTTGGACATTTAATATTAAATATTTTTAATATTTTTATATATAATAAATGATTTTTATGTATCAAACTTAATTTATATTGAATGGGTATAAATTTGGACATTAAGAAGTAAATTTGTAACGTTAACACAATTCCACTCATGTATGAATTATTATATTTGTGTTTTTGATAAAGGATCATGTTTAATTTTTATAGAAAGTAGGTTTAAGGAATAAGAATATGAAAAATTAAATAATATGAAAAATTAAAAAAAAACTATAACAATGAAATTTAAGATTAACGATATGTTTATTTAATAATAACAATATGCTTAAGCAACAAGGTCATAAAAAATTGGATAACGTGGAAAATAAAAAACTACAATAATAAAATTTAAGATTAACAGTTCATGTTTATCTAATAATAACAATATGTTGAAACAACAACGTTATCAAAAATTGGATAATGTGACATATAAAAAACCATAACATTGAAATCTAAAATTAATAAAAAAGGGAATTTAATATTTTTATCATAATATTAACTAAAAAGAAATTCAATATTCTTACCATGAATAAGAAATTTAATATTTACTATTCTTAATAATGATTAGTAAATAAATGGAATCCAAAGTTAAAGAAGAATGGATTGGACATTATAAATGAAGTATCCCATTTTATTTTATCTCCAATTGTTTCTTAGTATATATGGGCAAGTACAAGACTTGTCATTTATGCTTTTTTTTTGTTCTTTTAAATTTTGTTTATAGTTTTCGTGTATAGATTTTTCTCACTAAAAATTAAATCATTAAATTAAATTGAAAAATTAACACCATTATTATATATAATAAACTCAAAAAATCAGAAGTTAAAATAATACAAAACTAACAAATCAATTTTTATTTTATTTATGATCCATAACTATCACACTATCAGAATTCATCAAATTAAAAAAAATTAAAGATCATAATAACCAAATCTATAACTCCCTCATAAATCATAATAACCAAATCTATAACTCCCTCATAGTAAATAAATGTAATTAAAAGTTAAAAATCCAGTCCGTGAGAAATAAAAGATCATAACAACCCAATCCGTAGCTTCATCACAGTAGACAAATGGAATAAAAAAGTTAAGGGAGTAGGGATTTAACATTTTAAATTAAATAAGTATTACATATGGAAAAGTACAAAGTTTAAGCAATTTGTAGTAATTTTTTTTGTTTTGAATATATGTGGAAAAGAAAAAAGTTTAGGAATTATTGGTTATTTTATATATATATTTATTACATCTAAGTTTTAATATATTTTGTTTATTTTTTACTTTGAATGAGTCTAATAGTTAAGAATACATTTTTCTTATAAAATTATAAATTAAATTCATAAAAGTAGGATAAAAACACAGACTTATAAAAAGATTTTAGATTAAAATTAAGTGATTAAATTATAAAAATATGTTAATAAGTAAATAATTTTTTTTTTTTAAATTGAATTTGGTAAATTTTTTATTAAAAAATAATTTTATTTAATTAAAAATAATTTAATAATAAAATATTATATTATAATTTTTTTCTTATTTTAAAATTAATTATATTATTAAAGTTTCAAAACTATTAAAATTTCAAAAAATAAATGAATAAAAAAATTAACTCATTAATTTTTTTTTTTTTTATCCGACTTCATCTTTATATTATTGATGGGATAGATAATTATAATCATCTCGTTAAAACGATGCATACGGCCAAGTTGCATGATTATTTAAATGTTTATTTAAAAATATTTTAATTATATGTCAAATTTCAAAGTTATAAACAAATATTCATATGAGATAAGATAGACTCTTACTTTTTTTTCCTTTAGCTTTGGGTCTTTCATATATGAAAATACACTCTGAGTGGGCCTAATGATTAAGAATATGTGTTTCCTCTTAAAAGGTCACAAGTTCAAATCCAAAGGGGGGTAGGGTATGTATACCTCCGTAGACTTTACCAGTCAAATCACTGGTTCGTATTTCACAACATTGAACAGATTTAAACTCTAATCTTGTTATAAATAATGAAGAAACATGCAACATACATACAAGTCCATGTAGTAAGCAAGAAAAATACTTAACTATATTTACAATGCAGAAATTTTCACATGCAATGCACAACAACAATATACTATAAACAAGCACAATATTAACACAACATGAATAATATAAATAAAGAACACTTATCTTTATAAAATAATTACATGGATTGACTACACACATTAGATGTTCCACCCAATCATAGGTTTTGTTGCACAATATCTTTCTACAACGGGCCACCCTCAAGCTAGAGCTATGAATCCATAAGGACGAGTACCTAAGTCGACTTTAATCTCACACAAATAGTCGAGTACACCTATGACTCTATCCCTGTCTGTCTATGGTCGGTGATGCATTATTATAATTATCATTATTATTCAAGGTATTACAGTGCTAGGCTCTTGGAACTTTCATCATATATAAACATACATTGTTAATTTGGGGATCAAAATTGGGGTATTACATTCCCCCCTTATTTTCTGCACCATCCTTAGTATAGATCACCATGTAGGTGTACATATATACATAGTTTTTAAGAAAAAAATAAAAAATAATTGTAGGTATGCCTCCTGCATTATGTATTCTAGCTCTCCCATGTCGCTTCTTCAGGGTTGTAGTAGGTCAATTGTACCTTTAATTCCCTATAGCTTTGTTCCAGAACACCATGACGTTCTTGTCCAATATATGCACTAGTTGTACCCAAAAGTCTCGTTCTGGCTCCAACTAAATCAAAGTCCAATCAATGTCATGGTTAGGATCACACACATACTTTTTTCTGCAAATATACATGAAATACATTATGCACATTCATGGAAGAAGGTATTGCAAGCATGTATGCAACTGATCTTATTCTATCCAATATTTCAAATGGACTACAAAATCCAATTGTCATATTGGTACAACTTCCCAACTTTAATGAACATTTATTGGGCTTCACTTTCAAAAATACATGCTCTCTCACTTTAAATTCTCTAGTTGTCCTTCTTTCATCTCCATAACTCTTTAGCCTATAATGTATTGTTTTCACATTTTGCTGAATTTTAACCATATGTTTTTCCATCTCCTTAAGAAATTTTGGCCCAAGTTCTACTTTATTTGCTGAATTATGCCAATTCATTGAATTATTGCATTTGCTGCCAGCGAGAGCTTCAAATGGGCTCATTTTCAATGAAGCTTGATACTCATTGTTGTAGGAAAACTCAACCAAATGTAAATAATCCTCCTACTTGGATGACTTATCCATCACGTACATCCTTAACATGTCTTTAATCATTTGGTTCATTTTCTATGTCTACCCATCAGTCTGTGGATGATATGTTATGCTAGAAATTTAGATTTGTACCAAATCGTTTAAATAATACTCTGCAAAAGTTTGAGGTAAACTTTGGATCTCAATATGAAACAATTGCTTTAGATAATCCATGCAACCTAGCAATTTCCTTCATGTATATTTCTGCAATATTAGATGTCTTATGATTCAATTTCACTGGAAATAAATGGACAACCTTTGTCAACTTATGCATTACCACCATTATTGAATCATCTTGCCTTGTTGTCCTGGGAAACTTAGTGATAAAATCAATGGTTACCACTTCCCATTTCCACTCTAGAATTGATAATGGTTGTAGCAAACCTACTGGGCGTTTATGTTCAACCTTCACTCTTTGGCATTCCAGACACCTAACTATGTAATAAACTACATCCTTTTTCATCCATGGCCAAAAGTGTTGGCCTTTTTGTTGTTATAATTGTTTTTTGGTAAGCAAGATGTCTAGCATATGAAACTTTATGCATTTATTTTAACACTGGATTCCTTAATTCTTGGGAATTAAGAATATACACTCTACTTTTATGCTTGCATATTCTATCTTCTCCCAACTTACACTGTTTAAATTTCTGTTGTACATCTTCCTACCATAATCATTCTTTTGTCTATAGGTAATGTTGGTCTATAACAAGAAACTTTAAAATTCTATTCTTTAAATCCGATCTATGCATGTTAATGGTTGTAGCATGCATGATATATACCCGTCTACTGAGTGCATCAACAAATTTATTCTTTTTTCCTTTGATATATTTAATGTCAAAGTCACACTCACTTAAAATTCCAACCATCTTATCTGCCTGGCATTTAAAGTTGGTTATTCAAATTGGGTAAAATCATAAATGTGGGTGTCTATTTTCCTTGGTTTTTGAGAAAATAAATTATATTTTCACAAATTTTACAACTTTCGATAAACAAAAGTATTTTTTAATTTATTTAGAATTTCACTTTACAGTAAAAAACAACTTGTGAACAATTTTGTTAGCTTTCTATTGATTATTTTTTGAATTTTTTTTATTGACATTTGATATGTCAATTTAGCAATTATTTGTCAGTATGTTCCTTAAAAATGAAGGGAATGATAATGAGTTATGTTTTTGGGCGTGAATGTACTCATTATTAAACTTTTGTATATGAAAAATTAAATATGATACAACAATCTAAACAAACTCTATTAATGTATGACTATAGTTTTTAAATTAATGGATGGATATTATAATTATTACAATTATTTGAATTTGACCAATCTAAAAAATGTTGCAGATTTTAAACACGTTTAGTATGACACCATGTATTTGTCTTAATTTTTATTTAAAAGTAAAATCTAAAAATACCATTTTGAAGAGGACAATGAAAGGTTCTGTAATATAATTTTTTCATAATTTTCGAGTGTGTTTTATTTCAGATATTGATTTTTCATTTCACTGAATCATAATGTCACTGTTAGGATATTTAGACACTTAGGAGTTAGATCTACTTGGTCTAATGTATCGATTAGGTAAAAGCGTGTTTCTTTAGTATGCATTAGTATGCATTTGTAGTTAGGAAATCCAACGGTCATGATATGTTCCGGATAAAGAGTGATCCGACGGTTCATATTCTCCTCGATCTTAACGACTACAGTGATCCGTGACTTAACACCCAATTGGTCCATGATCTCTATTTAAAGATCATGTAGGGTCATTTGTCGATGATCGATTGTGAGAAAATCTCTTGTAAAATCTCTTTGTAGTTGTTTTCTTTTGCATTAATAAACTGCTCCAAGTGGCCGCATTGGTTGGGGCCGTGGATGTTTCCCCGTAGGAGCTTTACCACGTTAAGAGATTGGTGTGTTGATCTTTGATCTGGTTGTGTGAGTGGTTACTAAAGGTGTTCATCCTCTGTTGGAATACGTGTGTTGTCGAACATGGTATTAGAGCCTGTTTGAAGACCTGCTCCCATCGTTCAAAGTTCCAATGATCCTCTTCTCTTTTGGCTCAAGTTTCAAATACTCATGATCTAGAGACATTTGCAGAAGCTTCAGAACATACATATTTGGATACAACAATGAATGAACAATATCGTTCTCTAATGGAAAACGATACTTGGGATCTTGTACCTCTTCCAAAAGGAAGAAAATTTGTCAGATCTAAATGGGTCTACAAAACTAAGTATGTATCAGATGGAAGTGTTGAAAGACACAAGGCTCGGTTAGTGGCCAAAGGATTTTCCCAAGTTGAAGGAATTGAATATAATGAAAGCTTTTCCCCTGTAGCCAAAACAAATTCCATCTGCCTTGTTCTTTCCCTTGCTGCCTCACATAAATGGGAGGTCCATCAGATGGATGTTAAATCTGCCTTCTTGCATGGGGATTTGCAAGAACAAATCTACATAGAAAAACCTCCTGGCTATGTCCAAAATGACTCTAGCCTTGTTTGTCACCTTAAGAAATCTCTTTATGGTCTTAAGCAAGCTCCCTGAGCTTGGTATTACAAACTGGAAAACTTTCTTATTGACACCATATTTTCTAGATGCCATTCTGATCCTAATGTCTATACCAAGAAAGTAGGAAGCCATCTCATAATCCTTGTCCTTTATGTTGATGAACTTATCCTTACTAGTAGTGACTTGAAAAGTTTAAACCATGTGAAAACTAGCCTTAAGAAGAAATTTAAAATGATAGACTTAGGTTTTTTTCACTATTCTCTTGGCCTCCAAGTTTTGAAAACCAATGAAGGAATTTTTCTTTCCCAGTCTAAGTATGCTTGTGACCTTCTTCGTCGCTTTCACATGGAATATTGTAAACCAACCCCTTCTCCCTTCCAGTCTGGAGTCAAGATCGCTGCCACCTGTACTTCTCCCGAAGTTGATGCCACCTTGTATTGTCAGTTAGTTGGTATCCTATTATACTTGACTCATACCCGTCTTGATCTTTCCTTTGTTGTTGGTATTGTTACCTGATATATGAAAACACCCCATGAAATCCATTGGAAAAAACCTAAAATGATACTTCGATATGTTCGGGGTACAATTCAGTTTGGGATACATTACAGTTCAGGGGGGGATTCTTTATTGGTTGGTTTCATTGATTCAGATTGGGCCGGTGACCCTAATGATCAGAAGTCTACTACAGGTTATGTTTTCAACCTTGGTTTAGGACCTGTCACTTGGGCTTGTAAGAAACAACAAGCTATTGCACTTTCTTTAACATAAGCATAGTATCGAGCAATGGTAAATGCAAGTCGGGAAGCCTTGTGGCTTCGACAGATCCTTTCAAAGTTTGGATTCTAGCAACAACTTCTGACTAGCCTTTGGTGTGACAATTAGAGTGCCATCAAGCTCGCCAAAGAATCAGTTCAACATCAGTGCAACAAACACATCGAGCTACATATGCACTTCACCAAAAAGATCATTCATGATGTTGGAATAGATATTGAATTTTTCTCAGTGAAGGTTGAGATCCCTTCGGAAGGTATCAGGGTCACGAACAAGCGTCAGACCTCAAAAAGGTACGGGGAGGTTACACCTTGAAATCCTTTGAACTTCGTATATTCACAAATTTTCGTTCGCGAGGGAAGCAAATCTTCGAAGTCACGAAACCTGAAATCCATCTGGACCGTGGATCCATCTAGAGGGAGTGAGACTGTCTCAGGCCGTTGGATTCGTGAAAGTTACATAGTCGTTAGTCGTGATTTCCTTCGGGGATTTGCGAATCGAAGTATCGAGGAGTAAAAAATCCCAAGGTCCGAAGTCATGAAATGTGAAGAGATCACCACCGTTGTTTGTCAGAGGGGGGCGTGAACTGTCAATGAGGTTCTGCGTAGCTTTTCCAGTTCAGAGTTCGTGTGGAAAGAAATTAGCTGCATGCTAGACAACCGAAACCCGAAGTTGCGAAGCGCTTGGAGGCTTAGCCCAAGGTCATAGCTCGAGGTCGCGTGAAGGAGAAGGACTAGAAGAAAGGGGCTAGCGCCCATAAATTCAGAGATTTACTCTATGCCACCTCCTTTCCTCCGAAGCCCAAAGGCCCAAAGTCAAGGTTCCTCGCACTAATTTTCTTCTTGCTCACAATTTTGAGCACCATGTTTCGCTTCAGATATCACTAGTAAATATTGTAAAAATTCCGACGTTCTATTTGCGGCGTTATGGACAAAATTGTCCATACTGTCGGAAAATAGAGGAAATTTAAAAAAAAAAATTCATATTGCCTGATAATGTTGGTATTGCCATGTTGACGTCTCTCTTGCCACGTTAATGTCACTCTTGCCACATTGACGTCTCTCTTGCCACGTTTCCGTCTCTCTTGCCATGTTTTCCACCTAGTCATCTCTCTTGCCACGTTTGTGACATACTCGTCTCTCTTGCCACGTTTGTGACATAATCGTCTCTCTTGCCACGTTTGTGTCCACATCCTAGAAGTCTATAATAGTATCTAATATTAGTGGAATCCAATGTAAAGATAATGACCAATCTATTGCATATAATAAGTGAACAATTAATTTCAACATTCCCTAAGGCCTTCTATAATGTTAATATTAATATTACTCATAAGGTACACTATCAAGCTCGAGCAAAGTAGAGTTTTCCATTGTGAAAGCCAAGAAGGTCATAACCTTATTTGAATGCATTGT
>WSFP011480244.1:0-16297 GCA_009831015.1 Picea engelmannii
GTGCACTTCCATGTGATCACCTGATACACAATTGAACAATGTTATCATAACTTTCTTGATAAATATCACCCTTCCCCATTAAATTCAATGTTTCTACCCATTGATCTTTCATTCCCTTTATCAAAGTGTCTTTGAGCACCTCACCTAGTAATGTACCATAAGGGGATCTTTGAAGATTATATTGGAACCTTTCAACATATTCTTCGAATGTCTCATTTTCCTTTGCAGTCATTTCAAAAATATCATCTTTTAGATCCCTAGCTCTATAATAATCCTGATATTTTGTCAAGAAGGCCTATTTCATCTGATCCCATGAGTTTATAGTTCTGCCTCCCAATCCCATAAACCAACTCAAAGATGCCCCTTTCAAAGTGCAAGGGAACATATTTAGATTTTGGGGTTCAGAGGTGTAATCATAACCCCTACATAGGACATCAAATTTGAATAATAATGCATTCGGGTCTTCTAAAATCAATCTGTTAAAGGTTGGCATATTCTGCAAGGGAATTGCTTTCATGGGGGCATTGGAAACTGGATAAACTATCGGATATTCCAAAGTGGACATCTAGGGTCATTGTTGATTTGGTTTCTCCATTTGGTCGAAGATATTCCAATAATATTCAGGAATTTCTTAGCCTGGATGTTCTTTTGATTGATTACTTGATCCCCTAGGGGATTTGATTGCGCTACCTCTATGTGGGATTTCAGGTATTCCTTCTCCTTTCACTGGAGTTTCAGGATCAGGTGGTGGCGATGGGTTTTCCTTAGCAACCCCGCTAGTTTCCCCTTCTCCTTCCTCCAGATTATAAGAATTTCCCTCGTCTAAAGCGCTGAGAGGTGGAATATCTATACTTTGGAAACTTTTCTCAATCCCTCCAGTTTGGCTGTGAATCTTAGCATGGGCTGTAGTTGGTGAAACTATTGCCCGAGGGATTCGGGTAGAGACTCTCCTGGGTTCAACCGAAGCTTGATATTAATCTTTTTGAATGATATCATCTATGAAAGTGATTCTCTTAGGGAGCACCGAGCCTTAGGATTTGGTAGTTTTTTGTGGGGGTTTTGGTTTTTCAGGATCTTTTATCTTAGTCATACACACTTCACATAAAATTAAAAACACCTATATAACCTCTATATATCAACTAGAAGTATGCATTGTCATAAGAATCTTACTCATTGCCTGCGTAGGTTCTTACCTTCCATCTTCAAAACCTCATCCTCTAGAGACACAACCTATGCTACCTTTGACACTCTCCCCGACAACGACGCCAAAATGTTGGGCTCTAAAGATGTCCTGAAAATAGCCTTAGTTTAACATTAATTTATCAACTCGAGGATTCATCTTTTATTTCAAGATTATCGACAAAGTATATGCAGATAGCTTGTAGAGGCTAAAATCGCGTAGTTAAAGAAAATCTAAGTTTATCAACAACCAAGTTCCTCACACATTCATTAAACTTTTGAAACTAAGATCTTATTGAACATAATTGAAATTTGATCTATAACATGCCATGAATTGAAAGAAGGAATTGAATTTTTGAATTGATCTAATTAAAAAACGAGAATTGAATCTATGAAAATCTTATTAAACTGATCTATTGATTATTTTCTAATTTGCTAGAAATAAATTATTGAATGTTGTAAATCAGGAAAAGAACAGTAATTGAAAGGAACAACAAATGTTAATTGAGCGGAAAGGGACAACAAATACTAAACTAAGCAAAAGAAACAACAAATTCTAATTTAATTGAAAGGAACAACAATTGTTAATTTAATTGAAAAGAACAGGGTGTGTGAAAATGAGAGGAACTATCAAGCAATAAACTATAGCAATCGGGACCAAACAAAAATCAATAATATTCAACTGAAACATATATCTTATGCAGACAATAGAATAAAATTGTCAACACACTTATGCATCTATTTTAACTATTGCAAAAGAGATTCAAAGCAAAGAACATAAATCAAACTGATATAATTATAGATTGAGATAGTAACTCATGGATACTGGGCCCTTGGTCCTCAGAAGAACTGCTGCTAGAAAATCCATATGCAAAAATGAAGAAAATGTTCAAAGCTTTTATTGATCCCATATCTGACACAACATTTACAAAAACTGCTTGTGTAGAGTAATTCTGAGTTCTGAATGCTTGGATAAAATTCTTAGATGACCCTTTCCGGGATCCACTACCCCTTATATATTACAAAATATGGGTAAATTAAGCTATCTCGAGGATCGAGAGATCCTCGGGATCACTATTACTATTTATGAGGTTTACAAAATAGAGAACTAATCTCTCTTGAAACTGCTTTGTGCCCAATATATTTAACCTCCAATAGTTTACGTATCTTTGAAATCTCTTTAGCTATCGTGGGTTTACCAAAATTTACCCATTCCTGTAACAAAATCAAACAATTCCAACCATATTTTAGAATTTATAAAATATAACTCAATAATATTTCTGGAAGACATTTTAATCGTTTTCTATCATATTTTATCCCTAAGTAAGAGAAAAGTCAATCAATATTATATCATAAACCATGGCAATGAGGGGAATATTTTTTCCTTTTTCATAACCCAACATAAACCAAGGAATTTTTATTTCTCAAACTAATTATATCAAAGAAATTCTAAAGAAATTTGGAATGGAAGAGTGTAAACCAATTACCACTCCTATGAAAACCAGTTGCAAGTTGAGAAAAGATGATGATTCAAAGTTTGCAAACTAGAGGAAATACATGTTAATGATTGGTAGCTTACTTGACAATATCCAAACCAGATCTAATGCAGGAAGTTGGACAGTTGGCAAGATTTCAAGCGGCACCAAGGGAATCACATGTCTTAGCAGTAAAAAGGATTTTCATATATCTCAAAGGAACATAAGAGTTTGGATTATGGTATCCAAAAGGAAAGGATCTATCACTTATTGCCTACATAGATGTAGATTGGGCAAGTTGCATTGATGACTGACAAATCACTAGTGGAGCAACATTCTACTTGGGTGAGTGTTTAGTATCATGGTTAAGGAAGAAACAATCATCAATATCCTTATCTATAGCTGAGGTAGATTATATGGCAACAACATCATGTTGTACACAAGTTCTATGGATGAAAAAAATATGACAGATATATAGGTTGAGTATGATGATCCCATTCCAATCTATTGTGATAATACGAGCACCATCAATATCTCAAAAAACCCAGTGATGCACTCCAAGACAAAGCAAATTCCAGTAAATTATAACTTTCTATGGGAATAGGTTGCAGAGAAGAACATTAGAGTTGAATATGTGGGAACAAAAGAACAAGTGGCAGACATCTTTACAAAACTTATTCCAAGAGAATCCTTTGAGTATCTTCGCAAGAGACTCAAATTAATTTCTACTCCAAAATGAATTATTTTGAATGATTATATTATATGTCTTATATATACACAAGGAATCACCATAAAGAGGACAGTCTAGGTTGGAATATCAGTTTCAGGAAGAGTTCAGTCAGGGGGAGAGATTTATCAGATTCAGGCTTAGAGAAAGAGCACAGAGGAATGGTTCTAGGGGGAGTGATGGTCACAAGGGAAGAATGAGCGATATGAATTCAGAGTGATACCCTTTGTCAAAGGGGGAGATATTATTCATATGAATGGAGAGAGAGTAATCAGAGGCTTATAAACACAAAGAAAAATCAAAGGCATGTAGATAGGGAGAGAAGCCCCAGGTAGAGTTCAGTCAAGGGGAGAAGCCCCAAACGTAGATACCCTTTTCCATTGATGTCAAAGGGGGAGAGATAGAAACATTGATGAGGAGTATAGGCATGAATTTTATCATGAATAAGTGTTGCCATCAATGCTGGTGTTTCCATTGATGCCAAAGGGGGAGATTGTTAGACAATTGGGTTAGGTTGATGGATAGTTAATATGGATTTTTGGTTTTCATTGATGTCAACCATTCAAGAGTGATATTGTATATTGATTTCAACCCTTAGTGATTGATTTCAACCATTGTAGAAAGTATGGTAGCGAATTCTGGTATCACAAAGGTTTAGGTAATGGACCCAATGTTGTTTCATGTATAATGGTATGTGTTTTAATATATTCGAAGGTAATACTATTCTATATGGATAGTACATTTCATTCAATTTTCAGTGGTATGTGGAACGTCACATAACTCCTCACGGTTAGAGAGTTATGGCCATGAGAAGTTGGAGAACCCAAGTTTGGGTAATGGACCCAAGTTTGTTTGATGGATAATGGTATGAGTTTTGATATATTTAGAGGAAATACTAGTCTATATAGATATCACATGTCATGCCATTTCCAGTGGTATGTGGAACGTCACATAACTCCTCACGGTTAGAGAGTTATGGCCATGTGAAGTTGGAGAGCCCTCATGAGTCATCTAGAAGCCCCAAAAGGTCAAAGTAGTCAAAATGGTTTAAGAGATTTTAGAAGGTAAATAATAAATTGAAGTGATGAGTGTACTATAAGTCAAACTAATTGTGAAATAAATTATTTAAATAATAAAGTTAATGGAGAAATTAGGAGTAGGTTAACTCTAAAATAAGGAAAGTTGGTTAAGATAGTTAAAAAGTAACCCCTTGAGGAAGCTACATGAAAGTATAAATAAGAGGCAAGGCTCTCTCATTTAATCACACTTGAGCATATTGAATATATATAGGTGATTGAGGTAACCAAAGGATATCTAAGCCTAATTTCAAAGGGAAGGTGAAGTAAAGAAGGTCGAAATTCAAGGGAGGATAAATTCTTTTGGTGATGTTTTATAAGGTTATTGGAACATGTTGTTTGGTGTAGGTTGATTGGTACAGGTTTACATTAGTATATGTCACAGTGATAGTGTGAAAGTGGCTCCACCATTCTACTTATATGTCAGGGAAGTTGGAAGGGGCAAGGACAGGTGGTTGTATCCACCTTCTGGTTGTAGTCAGAGAACATAAGGGGTTGTAGCCTCCTTCTGGTTGTAGCCAAAGAATTGGGGAGTTGGAGCTTGCTTCAGGTTGTAGCCTGAGAAGCTAGGGGGTTGGAGCCTCCTTCCAGTTGTAGCTGGAAAAAAAAGGAAGTTGGTGCTTCCAATGAATGTAATTCTTAAATACACATAAGAAAAATCATTATGTGGTATTCTCTCGCTTTGGGTTTCCACATAAGAACATTGGTGTACTGTGTATGTGTATGTGTTACCCATGATTTTGGTCTTCATGATGATGTATTGATGATGGTGTACTTAGGCTCTTCATAAAAAAATTCTCCTGAGAAAAGTTACTTTCATCTCTTCTCAGAAAACTCATTTTTTAAGAAGGTTCGTAGGATACTAGTATATTTAGGTGCGAGAATGCTTGATTCTCGTAGGCTGCCTTAAGCCAGGGTGTGAACTTCTCGCACTGTGTTTAACAACTAGGGTGTGAACTCTTCCTAAAGCATGGAAAAAGATGAATTCTCGATGTTTATAGAAGGGAATATTCTAGAAGGATGAGTTGGCATTTGAATGGTTATCCTAGTACTGAATTCCCATATATTGTGGGATCATTCTTATCCAAGTAACTCATTCATTCTCTCCTATATATTGAGGGAATTCTCATGGAAAAGGTTAAACAAGATTCATTGGAGAATTGGTGAAAGAATTGTGTGAAGGACTTAGCATTGAACAACAGCTTGGAGACTCTAGCAAGTCTATCAACAGGATTTGATATTCTTCATACAAGGATTGAGCAAGTGTGTGTGTCGAAGTCAAGATCCATCAAAAGGAAGTTTGCGACATCAAGGATCAGGTTGTAATATTTACTTTCCATTAAAATGATACAGTGTCATGTCCCTTTCCCGTAAAGCTATTTCCACTTTATTGTGTAATTCCTTGATCATACACATAGGTTGACTGTTGAATATATTGTGCCATCTTCACTTTGGTTGGTTTGTGTTGTCTTGGTCTTGACTTCATGATATCACTGGAGCGAAGCGGGAGAAACAAAGACCCTAGGAAGCGATAATAAGGTATGTTACTTGTTCATTCCTCCTAGTCAATTCAACGGTTAAAACTTAGGGAAAGAGTCATGTCCTGCCCTGTTTTGTTCTAGATCCAGCTGGATCTAGGGAGATCAGTTAGTGTCCACACCTACGGATTAGTCCGATAACAGTATGATTGCTCATTTGTTCATTGTTTATTTCCTCTACAACTATTGGATGATAATGCTACATTGATATCACTTGCATTTTATGGTGAAAAAGGATTAAATTGCTCTATTATTGTTTCACACCCCCTCTTAGTAATCCAACAAGGGATGCAGAGTATATTTTCTCTCAAAAGTTGAATTCTCTCCTCTTTCCATGGCTTGGATATGGCTCAATTTATATCCCTCAAGTGGAATTGGAGGGTCGATTTTGAAGTTTCATCTATATGGAAGGTCAAGGATCATGTATCTCATGACGTGACATGGAAACCTGACACAATTTTTAATTTTGAGCACCAAACCTGATGTAAGTGGGTTGTAGTGAAGCAACCTATGTATATGTGGAAAAATATGATTTGTGGCTTTGGAAGATACTATAAGGGATTTCAATTATCCATAGGGAAATGTAAATACCATCGAAGCAAATTGCATGGGGTGAGGTAAAATTTGTTATAACATATACCCCCTAATGTGTGAGGTCAAAGGAGTATCTTTGATGGCCGAAATACATTGTAGTTCCCAGAAGTGGAGTAATGGAGACTCAGTTGGAAGTATTAGTTTCTCATGGGAATATTACAATCCATAATGACTTTGCACACATGGATGCCAATTTGAATTACACTGCAGATCCATGTGGAAATATATCAAATAGTTGTTCATGGACATGAATAGGCAATACAAAGTAGACACATACCATAGGTTGTCATAGTCACGAACAAGGCCTAGTTGAAAAATAATCTTAAAATCAATCTGAAGATATATGTATACAATAAAGTACAATCTAATATCCCATGATCACTGAAGTTATATAGGTACTGGTCCAATGTATTATAGCAAGATTTTCCTCACCCTATGCAACTTGATCAGAAGGCCTTTTCAATTTTCATATGCAGACTTGAAGTCCCCTATTGCACTTCCCAGAGCTAAAAATCATATTTTTCCACATATACATGCCCTATTAGTTATACAACATGCGCATATGCACGTTGCGCCACTACATCTCATGTACATCAAGTTTGGTGCTTAAAAATAAAAATTGTGTCAGGTTTCTATGTCACGTCACAAGATCCATTATCCTTAACCTTCCATAATTGGAAATGTTCCAACTTGGCCCTTAAGCTCCATTTGAAGGCTATAAATGGGTCATATCCAAACCATGGAAAGGGAGAACAATTCAACTTTTGAGAGAAAATTTACTCTAGAGAAATTATTAACTTGATATTAATTCTTCATCCCTTTGTACTTTAAAGTCTGAACACATTGTTCATCCCCCAAGCTCTTCCCTCTTTGATGGAGAACCTCATTGTCTCTCTTATGTCAGCTTTCCTTTGGTGGAATATTGAAGTGGTGGAGGCTCGGATAGAAGGGACTTAGTTTCCCGGTTTTGAGATGTGCTAACACATAAGTTTGTCATTTATACACTTTTGTTGATCATATTTTAATAGAAATACTCTTTTCTTGTCCAATTAATATCTTGCAAGTATTTGAATTGTTATTCCATGGACATATTTGTTATGAATGTTGATGGATTATTCTATTATATGTGCTAACAATATATATTATCACCATATTCTTGTGTATCTTGTTTTTTGAGGACAAGTTGCAGGTATAAAGATTTAAGTCAATTGCTCAACGATGGTCTTCATTGAACGTCCGGATGAGGTAGGATCTTTATCTTGTCTTGTTAGCATTTTCATTTATATATAATACTTGAGATTATAGTTGATTTCTATAGTCATTTCATATTTTGTGGTTTACCCCATTCCATAGAGTGATTTTCATCATAACAAAATTACTGACCCTACTGGGGATTGAATCTTCTTTTTTGGGTTTGGAGTGTTTTTTCTCCTTTGATTGTGCTTGATTAGCTTGAGTTTCCTTGTTGTTTGATTGCTTGATAGCCTATTTTCATTTTAAATATGAGTTTCTTGGCCTTATCCTTAACCTAATAGTGTTTTAATACATATATGTTTTCTTTCCCTTGACAAACACGTACATATGCAAATTGTCATTCTATAGGGCGCTTACATACACTATTTTTTCTTAAATAGTCGCATACATCAATTTTGTTTTCTTGATTGCTAAGTTTGGTGTTTTTTGGCTGAGTTTTGATAGTTGTCAAGTCTTCTTGGGTCTCTTTCATAACTGTTGAGTTCCTGCAGAGTGATAGCAAACCTTTCTTTGGTTGAATTTTCAGGTGGTTTTTCTTTCTCATCATATTTTTCATTGATTTTCCTTGCATCTTTGGATGGGTCTTTGCTTCTTTGTATCCTTCTTGGTTTGTCTTCTTTTTCTTACAGTAGGGTCGATATATAAAGTTGTTGTTCATTCCTTGCATTTTCATTTCTTTATATTGAAATAACAAAAACATACATTTTACATTCTGGCATTTAATCTTCTGGGTTGTTTATTATTCATCTTGATACATGTATAGAAAGATTGCATCTTATTGAAATTGCAAAGTTGAATTGAAAGTTGCATTTTAAAAAGATTATCATATTTTGAGAATTGAAGTTCATGACTTATATTTATGTTCATATTCATTTCTTTTATTTGCTAAGTCATAACATCATCTCTTTAGTAAACAAATCCATTAAAAGTAACACTGATTAATTTAAAATTGATTTGAAACGATTTTATTTTTTAGGGTACACAAACTAGCTTAATATATAGAGCCTTGGAATAAGATTTTGTGAGTAAACTTCTCCAAGGATATTAAACTAAACATATGTGTCTAACTAAGGGAGTGGTGAAATCCATTGTATAATTAGTGATGTAAGGAGGCTTCACTCACACCAGAGTTAAGAAAGAGGTCGCACAAAGTTGGTTGTAGAGATATCCCTCTAATACCTTCTTAGCGTCAGATATATTTATGGGGATCTATTCATATATGGGGTTCTTTCTAGTACCTTTACCTATGTGAGAGGTAGTTCTTTCAACATTTCAAGATTTGTTACCCTGCCCATACAATGGACATGACTTACAACTATTCTCCTGTGCATTGATTATATTGTGGTGGCTTTAGTTTCTTGACACAGGTAGCCACATAGGTTACTTGCAGGGGATATTCTGTAGGTACCTTGAGTCAGATAAGGGTCGGACAACAAACAACCATTATGGAGGATTACCTCTCTAGTGGGATTTGACCAACTGTTCTCTAAAGCCCATGAGGGCCCTTATAACTGATTCTGATACCTTTGATCTTTTGAAGGGAGTCTCAGGACCCTATTGGGCAAGGAATACCTACTTTAGTGAGGGAGGACCCTTTCCAACCACTATATTATGTGTGTGTGCATATTGGTCTTTTTGTTTATTTTGGTGTGGTATTTGATTGTTAGTTGGCCTTAGGATATTTTTTATATATCTCTAGTCTTGAGTCATCATGGAGCCAGACTAGCTTCCTCACAAGTCTCGCTGGTTGTTGAAATTACCACTGCATCTTGAGTCTTTTCCTTCTAAAAGGCGCAAAGTTATGAAATGTGGTACACACACATCGACCTACCATACTTGTGATCATTCAAGTATGAGTACTGAGTAGAGTTATAAATATATTGTGAGTCCTTCGACTCCCATACCTACCATAGTTAATGGAACTCCTTCTACCCCTTCAACCACTATGGTTGTAGTGTCAAAGTTTCTTCTCATCACTCCTGTCTGGCCCGTGGTTAATAATCAACCCATAGTAACGAAACATTTTGGGTCTCTTTTTGGTTCGCTGGGCTACAATGCTCAATACATTCCTTCGGTCTTTAACCCTTTCTCTTTTGGTATGCTGAATATGACATCAAAACTTTTGTCTTCCATTCTAGTAAATAATGAAAATCCTAGTATTGGACTTTGGGGCATGGATCCTATGCATATTCCAATCTCGTTTGGTGGAGCTCATATTCCCCAAATGACTCCTATGGTTGGAAGCCAACCTCATTTTCATCTTGGGTCTAATACTATTATTAATGGTCCTGGATGGAGTAATCAACCAGGCAGACAAGATGATTCTTATGTTCTATCCTTTACACCTACCTCCTCCACACTAATTCTGACCAACACATTTGGCATGAATAATACACCTCTATCCTTCGGATTTCCACCCGGGGATGTCAATTTCATACTTTGGGAAACCCCTAACCTGGAGCTACTTCGGCTGGGGGAAGTATTTACAAACCTCATTATAACATTCCCACTAGAATGGTACCCAACCAACCCCTTATGAATCAATTTGGAGGGGGGTTTTACAATCCATGATAGGGCCACGGTGCATACCAGAACCCTGGATGAGATGTGATTCACCAACATCAATATTTCCTGAAATCTTAGGGTCAGATGTCGCAACCCCGAATCCCTTTTCTAGAAATGCTTAATTTTAAAGAATTGTCAAGATTAATGAATGACCTGATGCATCATGATATTTCATGGCCCCTGGTCCCCACCAAGCTTCCTTTGAATATTCCAAAATTTGAGGGAAATATTGGTCAGGATCTTGGTGATCACGTCACTACTTTTCATCTTTCGTTCCCCTCCAAATACCTTAATGATGATTATATTAGTTTAATACTATTTCAACGCACCCTCATAGGGGTTGCAAAAAAATGGTACATAGAGCTACTAAGGGGAACATACACGAATTTTAATCAGATGGTTTTAGTCTTTCTCAACCACTTCCAGTTTTCAGTTGATTACGATGTCGGCATAGAACTTCTGTCATCCCTCCACCAGGACAAAGCCACCCATATCTCAGATCACATCTAAGAGTGGCATAGATAGAAGAGGTTGATAAAATCCTACATTCCTCCATAGTTCCTATTGGAATAGTTTCATAAGTCTTTATTGCCCTATATTTCGAAGGATGTTTCTACATCTGGGGTAAAATATGAAGAGGAATCTATTTTTAAATACCAACAATTAGATCTCATATATGCTCAATATGGGATGTTATACGAAATTATTTTTCACACATAAAGGTCTAACTACGACCCTAGAAAAAAGACCGGGCCTCATGCAGATGTCATTATAGGCTCAAAAAATGTTAAGTCTATAGACTTGGTGATGAACCAGTTGAAAGAGTTGTCTCTAAGCCAGTGTGTAGGAGGCAAAGCTTCATTTTTGTCCTCCACTACCACTCAATCGGAGAATGTGCATTCATTATAGTAGTCGACCAACATGAATGGTAGCCAACAACCAAGAGGGAATAAAAGGAAAGGATGTGGTAACAATCGTAAGGGTGGGAGGAATAATAATAATAATAATAAACCCAAGGACAACGTTAACAATGATGGATCGAACAACAATGTTGGCGAGGGAAAGAAAGAGAAGAGGAAGGTGAAGTTTCATTGCAAGCTTTGTATAGATGATCACCTTACCCACTTATGCCCCAAACTCGAGGAAGTCGTGAGGCTCTTATATCAACCACCTATTTTGCTTACTAATCTTTTTTCACATAATAATCACATTGCCTAGAGATCCTCTAATGAAGCAAATGTGGGGAGTGGGAATCAAAACTCCCCGATTCATGAAGGTGACCATCTATGTGTAAATATGGTCAAGTCTCAAATTAATGTAGCCACTCATTCTCGCGATTACAGTTCTTCACAAGTTGTTCTAGTTCAAGAGTCTCCCCCTCCTCCAGAAAAACCTTTGCAAATAAAAAAATCAAGAGCCTCTGCCTCATATTCCAAAAGGAGTATTGAAACACTCTACCCACAACCCTAATGCTATAGCTCCCTAGAACTACTATATTGTCTAAGATCTAGGTAAAACCCCTTATGCAATGTTGGCTTTGGAAGTGCTCTAGACATGTTCTTCACAGAGGAATTCCTTATTATCTACATTAGGAGATATAGACCTATGTGGCTCTAAGGTTATCAAGTTTGAAATCACAAATGTGAATCCTTGATTTCCTTACCACGCGGCCTTTCAAATCCATGTGTATTACTCAAATTATACCATCAAACGTATTGTTATTGATGAAGGAATTGCAACGTGCATGATGCCCCTAAATGTTTGGAAATCCATTAGCTCTCCAACCCTCTCTCAATATTCGACTATGTTGACCACATTTAATGGTAGTTCTTTCCATCCCCACGGTATTATTCCTTCCTTTCTGGTCTAGTTAGGTGGAATGATAGTGGAGGTGGATTTCGAGGTGGTCGATGCACCCCTTGAATATAACTTATTACTAGGGTGTAACTGAACTTATGCTATGACTAAATTTGTATCGTCCATTTTATGTACTTTATGTTTTCCTCACAAAGGGAAAATCGTGACGATTGATCAGTTACCCTTTATGCATGCTAGTCCTAATGCCGAAAACTGAGGGTATTGGTGTTAGAATGTATTCCTCCCTCATGGGTACATTTGATTTCATGGCACCATTTCATCACCTTTATGACATGTCCTATAGGTTTGCTTCATCAATGAGGTTCGTTCCTTTCCACACTTAATATTTCAATGATCCTTGGACCCTACCTTCCCCGACCATGTCCTGTGAAGGTTAGTCACATTTTGGAATGGAAATTCCACTGTCAGCGGTAGAGATAGCGTATCAAGTTTTTATTGACTCTTATGTTAACCTAGATCCTATCTCCTCGCAGACGGACGAGGAGGATCTTGTTCTCAAGACCGTATGGGGTACTTCATCGTATTTATCACATGATTTCCTCAATGATACTTTACCTTCGGATGAAGTGATCTTAGAGGCCATGAATGGTACTGATAGGCCATGGGATGATATGCATCATCACTCTTACTTCCTCCCAGAGAATTTTAGGATAGAACAGGGATATTTTTGATATGCCTTGACTGAGATAGTCAGGCAAGCTATGGTTCCACTAGATATGCATGGAATTTATGTTGAAAAAAACATGGTAAGTATTTCTCCTACAATCAGGATTGAAATATCTCTCATTCCTGGTAAAATTGAAACTATATATATCAGTGTGGATTGTTCACTTGAAGGCATTCGCTCAGTCATATGAAAACAGGCCAAGAATCGACCCTTGTATTGAATGCAAAATCCATTCCCTTAGACTAGAAGTTAATATCCTACCTGAAACTTTCGATCTCGAAGAATGCATCGTACACCTAGAGAGCCTATATTAGTAGCGTCGATATGCCTCTATGAATATATAATAAAATAAATGACATGTCCAGGTCTAGTATGATAATTTTGTCTTTCCTCGACAATACACTAAGGGTGACTAGGTCTTCTTGTATGACCAAGCCAAAGAACTATTGGGGGTAGAAAATTTCAACCCCATGTGACATGATCCTTATATCATGCGATGTGTCTTAGAAAAAGGAGGCTATGAATTGGAAGATTGTGAAGGGAATATGATGTCTGAGCCTAGAAATGGGCTCTACTTGAAAATATATTGTGGTTGAGCCCCCAATATTAGGGGTATCTCTTTTTATAATAGTGTGTATTAGTGTATATATCTTTTCTTATGTTTCATCGACTTGCTTATCAAGTTTTCCCTTGGTTGGAAGATGTCAACAGAGTCTTAATTTTACATAGGATTCACAGACAGTGCTAGTCGTCATACACGGAGCTTGGATTCCGCCACTTGGCTTGTGTAATCACACGAGGGTCAATTGGTGTCTTCAGGTGGCATTTTTCTAGGGCCATCAATGAATAATGTGACTCAATATAGCATCGTTATAGAGATTTTACACGACATCATTTTACATGGTGTTCTTTCTTTATAAGTTCATCTCGACTCCCAGTTAGTATTATGTCAGTTGAATGGAAGTTAGCATGTGAGAGACCGTACTCTACTCTAATGATTCCTAGAGGTACGAATTTTGGAACGACATTTTTATTTTATTACTTATAATCACATACCTAGAATTTCTAATTATGTATCCAATGCATATGCAAATTATGTTTTAGATTGACATTTTTCATGTAACTATAGTGAAGAAAACACATCCATAAATGTCCACATTGTAATATATAAGTAAAGATGAAGACCAATGTTTTTTTAATTTTATCTCTCCAAAAATATGGTGTCATAATACAAAATGGGGCTTACACCCTCAAAATACATATATGGTTGGTCGATACAATAACCACGACATCTATGCATGCGGCGTCAGATGAGTATCATGATAGCATTGTCAGACAACTGGCTTAGGTTTATGGATTGTTGGTTGTCATTGATGTCAACCATTGGAGAGTGATATTGTAGATTGATGTCAACCCTTAGTTATTGAGGTCAACCCTTGGAGAAAGTCCGGTAGCGAATTCTGGTAGCACAAATGTTTGGGTAATGGACCCAAGGTTGTTTCATTATAATTGTATGATTTTTAATATATTTGAAGGTAATACTATTCTATATGTATATTACATGTCATTCCATTTCTGGTAGTATGTGGAACATCACATAACCCCTCATGGTTAGAAATTTATGGCCATGTGAAGTTGGAGAACCCAGGTTTGGGTAATGGACCCAAATTTGTTTGATGGATAATGGTATGAGTTTTAATATATTTTAAGGAAATATTATTCTATATGGATATTACATGTCATGCCATTTCCAGTGGTATTTTGAATGTCACATAACTCCTCACGGTTAGAGAGTTATGGCCATATGAAGTTGGAGAATCCTCATGAGTCATCCGGAAGCCCCAAAAGGTCAAAGTAGTCAAAGTGGTCTAAGATATTTTTAGAAGGAAAATAATAAAGTGAAGTCATGATTTTACTATAATTCAAAGTGAATACAAAATAAATTATTTAAATAATAAATTTAATGGATAAATTACCAAGTTGACAAGTGGTTAAAAGTGGGTTAGACCTAAAATAAGGAAAGTAGTTTAAGATGGTTAGAAGATAACCCCTTGAGGTAAAGTGAAGTTATGAGCGTACTATAAGTCAAAGAGGATATAAAATAAATTATTTAAATAATAAATTTAATGGATAAATTACTAATTTGACAATTGGTTAGAAGTTGATTAACCCTAAAATAAAGAAAGTGGGTTAAGATGGTTAAAAGGTAATCCCTTGAGGAAGCTATATGAAAGTATAAATAAGAGGCAAGGCTCTCTCATTTTACATCACACTTGAGCATATTAGATATATATATGTGACTAAGGTAACCAAAATATATCTAAGTCGAATTTCAAAGAGAAGGTGAAGTAAAGAAGGTTGAAATTCAAGGGAGGATAAGTTATTTTGATGATGCTTTCTATGATATGTTATTTACAAGTCAGCTCACCACTTTCACAATAATTTTTTTTTTCTAGAATGATTCAAACTATGAAATTGATAGGCCATTGAGAAAACATATCCAAGTAGTTGTGGTACAAATTTTAGCTTGTGGGTCGTTGTATTTTTGGAGTTACACTCTATGGAAAATAGGGTTTGTGGCTAGTCTTGAAACTAGTCTAAAACAAGTGTTTCAAGTAAAAACATCATAACTTATTCATAAAAGATCCAAATTAAGTAATACCAAAAGTATTGGTTAAAGTACCATCTTTAGTATTCTATGTAACATTTTCAGATCCATACAACAAATATTCTGTGTGGGGCACTCTCTACAATTTCTCTCTCTAGAATACGCCAAAATTCAACAAGGTATGACATTTTTGCTATAACTCCTTTTTCTGAGAGGTTCCAAGTAGTGAAACCTAGAGGAATTTCATTAAACACACTGAAGAACATCGTGTACTATTTTCAAATCTTTATTCATTACAGGTACATAGTTATCACTATTTCAAGTTAGGGTTGTTGACTAATCCAAAACTAGTCATGTGAGACTAAAGTGAAGTTTGATGAAAATGCTAGTCTCTTGTTGTTAAAGTTAAGAAAAGTTTGTAGGTATGTGATCATATACAACAGGTCTATTATAGAGATATAAATCATATTTGGATGATGAAATTGATGATGGATTTTGGTCGAGGTACATGTTGGGTACATGGTTGAGATAAGTAGTTGATGAGTTGGCACATGCATGAGGTGTATAGTTGATGATGTTGGTACATATTGATGAGTCATAGTTGATGAGTAGTTGATACATGATTGGTACATGGTTGGATACACTTGTTAGTAGTATTGTTGACACATGGTTTATGGATGACGTAGCATACTTGTATTGGTATATTATTAGAAGCACATATTGATCTTGGTGATGA
>WSFP011480247.1:0-16296 GCA_009831015.1 Picea engelmannii
CTTTGACCAGCCTCCCCACGCAGATTGAGCTCGGATTTGATGTCAAATCGACTTGGGAGCTGATCCATTAGTGGTTGGGAGGCCGACCAGCTTCATAAATGCGCCGTTTGGCAGGCACGCGGGTTTTGCACCCCACAGCCGCGGATATGCGCCCTATGTACGAATATAATGCGCGCATGCGCTAGTTTACCATGGGCGCGGTGCGCTTTTTAATTTTTTAGCCAACATTGTATAGTTTTGGCCCTTTTGATGTGCTGTGGAGTTAATCCTTGTGCCATGGATGATTGTTTTTCTGTGTTGATGATGTTGAGTTCTTGTCGCCCTGTACGGACGAAATTTCAGTGATAACAGTGACTTCCAGACCAAGCTTATCCATTATTGCTTTGGGCATGACATTATGTGAAGCTCCAGAATCTAACATACAATTGTGTAAAAAGTGATCAAAAATAGTAAGTGTGATATAAAAAGGAGCTACTGTATCCTTTGGACCTTCTACGTGCAGACCGAAAGATATGATAGGTTTATCATCTTCTAAGTTAATTGTGTCCGCTTGACTTTCCTTTTCAGAGAAATTAATCATTTTAGCTATTTGTTTCCGATATACCGGATTCTTCGCTAATTCAACAAGTGAGATAGGAATTTTAATCTTGCTTATTTTGTTTTCTAAGTTAAAATTTCCTATGGCCTTGTCGTTCTCAATATGTTGGGCTTCCATAACCTTTTTCTCAGTTTTTCGTTGTGGTGTAACCTTATTTTCTTTGACAGGGGTTTAAATATTTACAAGGGTTTGAATATTTACAGGGTTAGTTTCTTTTGACTCTAACTATACAGGTTTATCTGTTATATTTCTGTTTGCAGACTATTTATCCGCAATTTTAGGGTTTTCCACATTAGTATCATTTCTGATCAAAACCTTTTTCGCTTGAACATTAGGAAGATTTTTATTTCTCGACCTTAGATTATATCTTCCCTACAAATCATCGATGATGTCATCTGCAACACTTTGATATTCATCATCATCAGTTGCACTATTACTAACTATATCTTCTGATTTATTTTCCTTCATCAACGATGCCTCATAATCTTGTCGAGACAAATAAGGATACCTATTATCATCACCAAGATTATGAATATCTTCATCTAATTCTTCAAACTTGCCAAAATCTTCTTCTCCAATATAATCTTCAGTTTTAAAACGAGCTTGAACTTTCTGATCTTCATTTTTTATTGTTTTGTGTGGTCCTTGTGGCTCAGGATTTTTTCGGAAGTCCTTTCTGGGAAAGTTATCCCTTCTAGGTTTTTCTAATTCCATTTTAGAAATTTTGTTGGAGAGTTGTTGAATGACCCTGGCCATTTCATCTATCCTATCTCCAGCAGATTTCCCTGACCCCGAAGGTCCACCTTGTTCTTTAAATTTTTTATTCTCTTTATTTACATTTTCTATCTTTGCTTTTAACTTTCCAGATGCCATCATATTAGATTCAATTTCTACGGCATCATCTTGCATCTTAGGAAGATCTAATGATCGTCTCTCCCTTAAAAATAAAGCAAAGTTAGGATCAAAAGCTCCAGCATAAGTTACTTTGGCTGAAGGTTGTGAAGGCTTCACTTCAGCTGGAATTTTGTTATATAGTTTATTAAATCTTTGTGTAAATTCCAATACTGACTCAGAATTTTTCTTTTTTAGGGCTCCAAACTCTGTGAGGTAATAGAGGTGATCTTTTCTCTAACCCCATTGTCTGATAAAGGCACTTTCCAACTCTTCATAATATGTTAACGACCCAGCTGGTAAAGATCTAAACCAAGTTCTTACCTGTCCTTCAAAAGTTTGTGCAAGTAATCTGGAATAAACATCTTCGTGTTCTATTCCAAGAATGTCCGCAAATTGATCAAAAAAATTAATATGTTCTTGTGCGGTTAGATCTCCCTCCCTTGTAAATTTAGGGAGGCTCTTCATATAGTTTTCTGGAAGATCATGAAGAGGGGCAGGAAGAACTAGGGGAGCATACCTAACGGCCACTTTGGCAAAAATCACGGGAACTGGTATTTGATTACCTCCACCTCCACCACCTCCTCCACCTCCTCCAACATTTTGTCCCGCCATGGTTAAATTTGGACTTGGATTTGGGATAGTATTTAGAGAAGATTCTTGGAAGATAGGAGACGAAACTTCGGGGAAAGAAAAAGTGTCAAAAGAAGGTGGCAACGAAAGTGATCGTTCAAGAGATTCAAAAGAATTTGATTTTGTAAAATTAGACTGATCTGTATTAAAAGTTGATAAAAGGGTTTGTTTAAAAGATTTTCTTGATTTTAAAATTTTCTCTGGATTTGAGACTGGCGAGGTCTGTTTGGTATATGGGTTTTTTCTAGTATTTTTTCGGCTACTAGCCAGTTTATTAAATGTGGAGTCGCCAAGTGAAAGATTATTAGCCTTATAAAGTTTCCTGTTATTGTTCACTATCAACAACAAAAAGTGTCAATGTTGTTTCTTCCCAAGGAATCAATTCATTTCTTCATTCCCCGGCAATGGCGCCAAAAAGATGTTGTTCCTAAGTTTGTGTTTTAAGGCTATAAAACACACCGTCAAGGCATCCAAATATGATAATACTTTTAAAACAAAGAAACAAAGAAAACTAGATCAGATTCAGTTTCTCAACTGTCTCTGTCTTGCTTCCCGTTGTTCCTGGATGGTTATGTCATGTTCAATCGTTGCCCACGATCGTTCTAACTCAGTCCTATTTGTTGCAGTTTGTAAGATAGTGTTAAATAGGTTTAATGCAATGCTAGTTTGATCCTGTAGACCAGGTTCTACATTGGGTTGTCTACCATTAGGAACTGTCATGGGTGATAGGGTTTTATATGTTTGTTAAAGGGGTTTTTTATAGATTGATTACTTCAGACTTTCAGAGAATATTTTAATGAAACAACTTTAAAACCTAAAACAGAAAAATAAAGATACAATCAAGGTCGTTTCTTAGTTTGTGACAATTTTGAAATTGTAAACAGAGAAACACAACAGCAAGAGATATAAGGCTTTAATTTGGAAAGAATCTTATATTTCCATTAACAATAATGAAAGAGACATAGGATTTCTAACAAAAGAAAATATTAAGGAACAGAAGGTTACAGGTCTTAAAATCACTAAAGCAATCTTAGAGGAAAAACTGTAACACATTCAACATCCAAACCAATCTGATACAATAAACAACAATTGCATATAATTTCAAATTGATTTATTTGCTAGAAACATACATTAAGAAGAAGATTTAACAAATGAAAATAGACAAGGGAAGAAACATAGTCACGAAATTGCAGGATTCAGAATCTTGTTACGAATTCAAATCTGATAAACTTTAAAACTGATAGTACAAAAATCAGCCTTCTCCCAAAATTTTTGAAGCCTTGTTTCAGCCTCTTGAAATTATATTTATACATTTCTGTCCAAAATTTCCGTTGGTAACTAACCAACTTCCTAATCTTTCGGTTGCATAAACTAATGTCAATCGTTTACAATTTATTACAAAATTCTAAAAATAGAAATATTTACAAAATTTTTAACTTTGAGCCGAAGAACTTTCTTTATCTGCTTCATATTCTTGAACATGTTGCTCTAAAAAGTTCACCAAGGCCTTAGGAGCCTCAGGTATCTCGTTTTCTTCAAATGATAAGAAACTTCTTTGTAGTCCTGGCAACTGGTTTGCAATTGTTTTCTCCGTGTACTTAACTTTTTCCAATTTTGAACTGGAAGTTATCATTAACTTCTCGATTTCTGCCATATTGACCATTTTGATATTTTAGATTTTAGATTTCTTCTCTTCAAGTTCCTCTTTTGTCTTCAGTTGATACCTGTTAATGTCGATTTCTCCTAATGAATCGGAAAATCCATCTGTCCCGATATGTGTTGACTCTTTTTCAATGAAATCAAAAATCTTTTGGCAATCTTCATTGACCCTTTTTGTAATTCTTTTATAACCTTCCATGTTTGTTTCCCAAACCTTTATCATTGCATCTCCTTTCAACTGCTCTGAAATGGATAACTTCTATGATTTTCCAATTTCTTCCTTCTGTAAAGCAGTTATGATCTTTTGGAAAGAATTTCTTACCGCTTTAGCTTCCCTTTCTTTTTGCACTACCTTGTTCATAGATCTCTTAGATTCTTGATAATAATTCTGGATGATTTCCAGATTACAAAATACCTTTTGTTGTTCTTCCTTAATATGAGCATATATCTCTGATGCTTTAGTCTTGAACTGATCTATTTCAATCACTTGATTAGTAATTGAAATGATTTTATCTTGCAGAGATTTATTTTCATTTCCCAGCTGCTCCAATTGTTCCTGAGTAACTTGTATCATATTCTTTGACTCATCCAAATTTTCATTTAACTTTTGAATTTCCTGGATATCTTTCAGCCTGGCTTGCTCAAGACCTTTTTGTATTCCCCAGCCGATTATTTTTTCATTTTGTTTCAACCTGTCCTATAGCTGTGTAATTTCCTGATCCTTTTGCTCTATCATATTGATCAAATTCCTACAGAGTACATATTGGACGATGCTATGGCCCCCATAGTCCCTGCTAACTCTGTAGCAAATTCACCTTCATTCAACTTCTTTCCATCAATAATAATTTTATGTTTTTTGACTCTTCTTTCTCCCACAGGATGTAATTCCTGTTTCAACATAGCTCTCTGTTTTGTGCTGAAAAAATAGTTTGATGAAGGTATTTCATCTCTGTTGATTGGTTCTAAGTCACTTACGTATAAAAATCCTTCGTGAGGAGTTCCAAAAGTAGCCTTCACTGGGGTTAATGCTGTAATGGGGCTCCCAAGTTCCTGTTAAGTTGTTCCCCCAACAGTTTCTGGAATATCATCAAGATTTATTGGATTTGTCTCTGCTCCTTTCCCTTTTTCTGTCTGTGTTTCCTTGACCTGGGAACTTTCTGTATTCTGAGGAGGAATCTTAGAATGTTTTAATTTGTCTTTATTATTTGTATCATACTGTATAATGGTTTCAAAACCTGGAGGAATTTTTTATGGTACTTGCGTTGATGTTGGCATTTCGCCTTGCAAAATATTTGGAAAACACTGTCTTCTATTTCTTTGGAAAGATGCAAACCCCACCTGTGCATCAGGTGACAAGGTTTTCACTCTACTCTGGACTTCTTCATAAGACTTAGCATTTCTAAAAATATCATCATAAAATGAAACTTCATGTTCATATGCTTTCAACCCACATTGTGTGACATGCCGATTAATTATTTGATATGGGTCATGTTTCCTGTGTTCTATATCCACTAATTTCACTTCACTCAATGATTCAGCTTCTGACTTAGAGTGACCTATGTTTAATAAAGAAAATTTCCCTAAATAGACCGGAAAAGATGGCCATGCCTTCTTCTGTTGAGCTTTCAATTCATTTCCAATACCACCATTTATCAATTGATGAGCCACTTTTTTGCATATTAACCTGTCTGGTAAAACTTTGGGCAGTGCATGAGGCGGAATAGAACAACCATAAACTCTCACATAGGAAAAATTTTCTTCAATGAACCAGTCAGCCACTGTTTTGATGTTTTCTATTATGGTATTGGAAATGCGAGGAGGTTCGCATCCGAAGAAAATTCTATGTAGATGAATAATTACATAATGGCAAATCTCATAAAAATTATTTTTGGCATTTTCTTCCCACGGAGCTGAATGGTACTTATGGACAGGTTCTGTACAAGAAGGATTCCAACTCCAGTTCATTAATGGAAAAGGGGTCTTAAAGCAAATAGCATCCATTATATAGGCTGACATATAAAAGGCCATTGTTTGTCCCTTTGACCTAGCTGTTTTATAATTCATGACTTCTGAGGTGATATTGTCTGATAAAATTTTATGCCAATTGAAACTTCGTCCCTCTGAAACTTCTTCTAAGAAGGGTGTCCAGTCTGCATTAAAATGAAAAGGATCCTTTCTCCCAAAAAGTCTACACAACATCATTGCTAAATACACCATATATTCATTTAGAGAAGATGTGGCATAAATTCCAAGTTCATTAGCTCTAAATTTGTTTTCATCTCTGGACCATCCTCTTATTATGTCAGGGTATGTTTGTCCACCATCAACACACTCTTTTTGTTGAAATGCAGCTACAAATTTAGAATTAAAAGTGTGCCTATAATTGGGCGATAATTTATACATTACTTGGATATGTTTGGGCCTGAATGAGCCGATAAGATCTCCTTGCTCGTTCAAGATACTTCTTGTCAGAACATCCACCTTATTCAGTGCCCAGGCAACCATATCTATATATGAAACTAGTCTCGGATGTACTGCAACCTTATGCAGACCAGTCTCGGCGATATCTCTGATATGATTTTCCCCACCATTATCCTCATATGAAAGTTCATCTTCCATTTTTTATGCAATTGCAGCCCATGATTTGACAGAGTGTACCACCCCAGCTGCAGTAGTGTCTGAAATGATATCGCCTTCCGGTTGTTCTTCAGTTTTCTTTGAATCCATTTTGGGCGCCATAGGTGTATGTTTACTAGCTCTATGTTCAGTACCTCAGCAGTAAGATTCCAAAGCAAACAAAACTGCCAAAGGTGGAGCAGCCTCAAAGAAGAGGAAAAAACTCTGTGTTCACTTGAATACCTGTAACAGAGCAGAATTCAGCTTTGAAATAATATAAACATTTCAAAAATTATTTCGAATATATCGTAAAATCCTCGAGATTTGTACTCTGTTATGAAATAAATGCAAAAGATATTTGCGAATATATGCATTTAAAGTTTGTACCTGAGCTTTTCCGATATTTTCAAATATGATAGAAACTTACCAAATTGAATAATTGTCGTATAAAAATCATTTATTAAAAGTTTAAAACCTTGAACCTTGTTTCTGAGAATGATTAATTTACGTTAATCTTAATTTAAGTTTGAAAATACTTTCATCGGGGTTTCAGAACTTTCGATGTCAAGAAAATAATTCATCATAGAACCTCGATCGCCGAAATTGTGATGTATTATTTAGTTAAAACCCTATTATTATCTTAATTAATCCAGATTAACTTTTCGGGATTTTGTTAATCAAGAAATCGGGAAATCGAGGATCGGGGAATCGGGAAATTTGATGATATGAAAATTATTGCTCACAAAATCGTGAATCGCGATTTCCTGATGAGATTAGTTACTCTTAATCATGATTAATAGTAATTAAATTAATTTCAAACCTCACTTAAGAATTAATTGAAATCAGGGATCGGGAAATCGGAGAATACGATGATAAGTTTATTTGTTCTCACAAAATCGCGAATCGCGATTTTCCGATAAGATTAACTTAAAGTTTAAACCCTTTTTAAATGTGATTTAAGTAAATGATGAATTAATCAAGGATTAATGTATCGAGAAATCGGGGATCGGGGTTTCGCTATTTGATTTGTGTTGAAAATTGTTATTTCAAAACTCTGAATCCCGATATCCCGATGTGAGTTTAAATTTTTTAAGTTTTAACATTACTGTTCATTTAAAAGATCCTTTGAGAAAGTGTTTGGAACATACGTTCATTTAAATTTTAACCATTCTTTTTCCAAAAATGAACCACAAAGGCATTTTGAATTCGTCGGAGATGGAAATTTTTGCTTTTAAAAAATTTATATAATGCAAAGGCTCAAAGATACAAAAAAAATTTTATCCTTAAGGTCAAAATTTCAAGGTCTGTTTCAACACATGTTAATCACTTTATATATTAGAGGTAGGGTCTAGCTCTTTGAGGCAATCTACCTGTCCGCAATGAGATTTTCCTACAACAGAAACTGGCGACTCCACTAGGGAGTCATCAAATCGAAACTTCTTGTTTTGATTTCTCCTCATAGACCTTGTTTCACCCCTTGTGTTTCAGACCTGGTTCACTCCTGTTTTGATTGGTTTCATGAGCTGATTGACTCCCTGCCCCATCACACTCAGCCTAATTGTCGAAACTAAACTGCAATTTTTGGATTTTTGAGACTTCTAGGAGGTTTCTGAACCTGGTGCCCCTGTCCCTCTGTTAACAGAGCACCATTTCTCCCTGAGTGCCTTACACAAAGAGCTATAACGCTCCTTGTCCTTGACAACAGAGCACTATCCATCCTTTGGCCCATAAACCTTCCAGAATTTCCTTTTTTAGGGTTTTACCTCTGTGTTTCTCTTGCTGGGTCACCTTGTGAGTCAATCCTTCTTCCTTTCCATCTTTGACATATTTCTTTTTGAAGAACAAACATCTAGTTGTTTGGATTTTTTGTAGCCTTCTTCACTATTGTTGTTGGGTTTTTCTGGCATTTGGAGTTTGAAACCCATGCATTGTCTTTCTCTCCTTTTTGGACCGAGTGAAAAACTCTGGTGAAAGTCATCAAAGGTCTACAGATCTTTTCATTTGATTTTAGTTGAGATCATTGTCCTTCGACATTTCTTTTGGTGTGAAGTTTGATTTCTCTTTGATTGTTTCTTTTCTTTCACTTCTTGTTTTGATCACAACAAGAGGGTGTATTGTTTGTATGATTCTTTCTTGTGTTGGTTTGATTTTCATTCATCCAAGAAGATAATTAGCAAGACGAGAATTGTTTTGAATTAATCATTATTTATATGCAAACAATAAAAAATAATCTTCATGATTGATTGTGCATATTAGAAGGTATCTCAAAAGTCTTAGCATCACATCAGGATTTGATTTGAAGAAAATTTGTTTGAGGACATTCCTTATTAGTGCCTGTTAGTGAAAAGAACTCTCTCTCTCCCTTAGATATATGTTCATCGAAAAGAAATGACTGCTTATCATCTTTGATGCATTTTTGGGACTGATTCATAATTCCATTTGTTTCACTTCCATGCACCCCTTTTGAGTAAAGAACAACTATAAAATGAATGCTAATTAAAAATTATCTAGAATTTTTCCTTTCTAGGATCCTCCACCAACAGTAGATTAGGCTTAGTACTTTGGATTAGGCTATGAGCATAACTCTCCAAAGTTTCCAAAACAATCAGTAGCATCTTGAGTTAGGGAGAGTCAAATCCAATTATCGTATAAGTCTGCCTGGGATCCCCCTCTCACACAGGGGTTATGCACGAGGTCGAATTCGGGTGAGTTATGAAGATTATCCCTCTGTGGTTCAACTGATTGTGGTGGTCAAATCGTATTATGGGGATCGCTTAAAGGTAAATCCACAATTACTACGTCGAATCCTTTTAGTTGATTTCGGGCTCGATACCCTGCCCGTACGTTCGGATCGGACTGTCGACTATTCCCGCCCAGGGGATGACTGTGAATTGGTAACCTTAGTGGCCATAATATTTAGGGTCTTAAACAAGGTGACAGTGAAGGGAAGTCTCACTGTACCTAGAGCATACATTGGTCAAACTCACTCGGGCTCCTTGGAGGGTAAATCCCCAATTACTACGTGGAAGCTTGCACCAAGGCGTAAGTCCATTAAGCAGGTCGCCATTGTAACTGTTCCACCCTATCCCTTCCCCTCCTTGACTTGATCACGTGACATTGGATTTCATCACCAACAAGTACGGTCATTGAGAGAAGGTCATCTTTGCTTGGTTGTGATTCTTAGATTCTATTAGCGTATGTTGTTTATTTTCGGTAGTTGTCCATAGATATTTTTCGCCGACTCTTTTTCGCCAACATCGACCCTCCATGCCATTCGTGGAGGCTACAGGGACATCCTCCAGAAAATATGGAAGGAAACACCACTTTACCCCCACATTCTACGGAGGAATCTCTTCAACAAAGTGAGGTTCAAGACACTACAACTTCCCAGGAAGAAGTTCCCACTCCTTTAGAAAGTTTTCGAATTGTTTTAGAGTCTCTGGAAGCTTTCTGCATTCCGGAGGGATATGAACGACGTGTCCTCCAACTGAATTCTGCTGGTGAATTTATCGTCGTCAATCCTTCTGACATTCTGACTGGGTCTCATCAAAACCCTTTAGCCGATGACCCTTTTTGGACCGCGAACATTGTTCGAAGTCCACCGCACATGGTGCGAGATCTTTATGGAATAGGGATGGGTACTGATGCACCTATTTCCTACACCATACCCATAAACCATTTTACCGGTACCACCATTTTTACAGCCACACCGCTCGTTGGTCTGAACACATCGCCCATTGGCCCAAGGTCTACTCTTCCCCTCCAGATGGCCCATTCTACAATAGTCCCTCACATTCTGACTATTCCCTCCTGTAATGCGGTAGTCAACCAAGCTGCAATTGGCACACCTATAACACCAAGACCTACACTCCCTTTTGGGTACAGGGCACTGAATACTCCCACTGCCACTACTACCCAAACCACTACTACCCAAGTTATGCCGGGAAATTCCATACCTATCCAACAACCTGGAGGGACTGGTCTTGGTGGTTCTAATTTGCTCAACGGAACCGGTCAGTCATTTACGTCTGGTTTTCAAATTCTGGGAACTCTACCTCAAGTTGGGGGGGCTTCCTCCCACCAGAGGACAAATTCCAATTGGGGGGCACCCTCATGCTGGGGGGCACCCTCATTCCAGAGTCTACCATCAACCATATGGACAAAATTTGTCCGCCACACCCAATCCCTGGAACGTCCCCTTTCCAGGAAACCCACAGTTCTCAGCAGGACACAATTCTCAGACTCCGCAACAACTTCCTTATGGACAAATGCTAAACCCAACCTACAACCCACAAAAACCATCCGATTATCCTCCGCTCACACATGCTTCTCAAAACACCCCAAATCTTGTGTACCTTGGTCAACACCAACCTCATACAAGAGGTCCCACTAGTTACAATTATCCACATAACCCAGTCATTGGCCCCACTGGTGTCCCCACGCCACACCAGCATTACCCATAGGTTAACCGACAACTACCTTTCCTAGATACCCTGGGCCTTCCAGACTTGTCTCAGTTAACGAATGATCCTATTTATCATTCTCCGGTTTGACCAGCTATTCCAGCTAAACTTCCTTCTGATATCCCAAAATTTGATGGAAAGTCCGGAGAATACCCAAACAACCACGTGATGACTTTCCATTTGTGGTGTTCATCCAACTCCCTCATGGATGACTCTATACGTTTGCGTATTTTCCAACAAACGCTTACGGGTTCCACGGTGAAATGGTATATTGAACTACCATGCACATCTTTTCATGATTTCAACTCCCTCGCCATGTCCTTCCTCACACACTTCCAACTACCCATTCGATATGAGATGGGTACTGAACTATTAACCTCCCTTCATCAGACAACTTTCGTACATATCTCTGACCATATTCATGAGTGGAGACAATGATGAAGGCTAATCAAAGCATTTGTTCCTGACCAATTGTTAGCGGAATGGTTCACTAAATCATTGTTACCCCAGATTGCTCGTGATGTTGCCATGGGTGGTGTAGTCACTGAGGAAGAAGCTATTGCCTGAGCTTGGTACTTAGACTTAGTCTACTCACAATCCAGTACTCTGTACAAGTTGATACCGAATGCTACCCATGCCACTAACGATCCATCCAAACCATCGTCTGCATTGCACGCGAATGGAGTTATTGGCTCCGTCAAAACCCAATGTAGTTCCCAGTCGACTGGAACGATTCAGCAGCCTGCTTCGACGGCTACTCCCAGCCTGAATGCACCCTCTTCTACCCCCCCTCAAACTCAGGTCTCTGAGGTGAATGCGGTCCAATCAACCCCTTCACAACAATCTAGGGGCAATAAGAAAGCTAGAAATAAACCAAAGAAAAACAATAACAACGAACAACCAAAAAATCAACCGCAAACCCCTTCTGCTGGAAAACAACCACAACGAAAACCGAAATTCCCATGTCTCATTTGTGGTGATGATCACTACACCCAAGACTATCCACATCGCGATGAAGTGGCCAAGATTTTCAAGGGAAATTCACAACCCGTTGTGCTTACTCAGCCTTTTCCACAGCAGCAATCTTTGGTTTCTCAAACCCCCACTGCTGGGGGCAGTTCCAACCAATCCCATGATGAGGCCTTGATGTACCCACATTTATATGTTTAACGGGGTTAATCTGACCACTCGCTCTACAACATACGACACACCAGTTAAACCTGATAAACCGAAGACTACTAATGGTTCTGCACTAGACCCGTTACCATCTTCCATTAGTCCTCCATCTGCTAGCCCTCCATCCAGGCCGCTTCAAATTGAGAAACCTTCGTTTGACTCCATCTTACGCCCTCCTAAGAGAACCATCCAGAAATCTACTTTCAATCCCAATTCACGGGCTGCCCAAAACTACAACATTGTAGAATATTTGGCCCAAGCACCGTGTGCTATGTCCGCCTTGGAAGTTCTACAACACTGTCCCAGCCAACGTAGAATGCTCTTAGCTACTATCGATGCTTTTGATCCTGAGTCATCAAATAACATCACATTTAATCTGGATGATCATCAACCACAACTCTCCCACCAGCTAGCTTTCCAAATCGATGTTGTTGTTCACAATCAACAAATCCACCGAACTATCCTGGATGAGGGAGCCTCTACTTGTGTCATGTCCTTAGCTTGTTAGAAAGGCTTAAAATCACCTACCCTTAACAAATCCCCTACGATGTTACACACTTTTGATGGATGAGGTTTTCATCCTCACAGATTATTACAATCCTTATTCATTCAGTTGGGTGGAAAAATTGTTACCGTTGATGTCGAGGTGGTTGATGCCCCCCTCGATTACAACCTACTACTCAGAATAAGTTGGTTCTATGCTATGACTTCCATCACCTCATTGGTGTTTCGATGTGTACAATTCCCCCATCAAGGCAAAATTGTCATCATCAATCAGCTCAATTTTTGTACACCCAACGCTCGCATCCCTGTCACCAACAACATTCCCTTTTTGGGAGACCACCCAGTTACATATGAAAGCATTGGTGTTGGATTATTGAAAGATTCTAGCCTTATGGGTACTTTCCCTACACCACTTCCACCTGCCGAGTGTCATATTTCCATCATTAATATGATCTCAACTATGCCTTATCAATCCTTGGAATCATCTGATCCCTGGATTATGCCTAGTCCTCTGGAATTCGATGTGCTCGGTGACACCATGCCACTTAGCCCAGCCGAGGCCGCATACGTAGCTATTCAATCTACCTCTCCCTCTCTAAACAACCCACATTTGCTAGCACCTGATGCCTACTCGGTGCCCTCATGGTTGGATTCCCTGTCATCTGTCGTTGATTACATTTCCCAAATTTTTCCATCTGGAGAATCTATCATGGAAATGCTTAGCATTGATGATCTGCCTTGGGATGATAACCATCATCGATCCTATTTTCTTTTGCCTTTGGAAGAAATTCACCAAGACATACACTCTGTCTTCCCTCCCAATGTTACCGATGCTCCGCAATCTCCCATACTCACACAAGATACTCTCTCTGAGGGGAATATGGGTAACATCTCTACCACGATCATTATTGATATTTCGATCAAAGAAGGTGTCATGAAAAACATTAACCTTGGTGCTAATTGCACACCCAAGGAAGTGGTCTCTTACACCGCTTTGTTTAAATAATTCTGCGATGTCTTCGCTTGGAGCTACGAGGAAATGCCAGGGATCGACCCTTCAATCATCGTGCACGAAATCAAGACTTACCCTGACGCGAAGCCTGTTCAACAAAAGCTTCGCCCGGTTCATCCCAAGAAAATCATAGCCATAAAGGCAGAAGTTGAAAAACTTCTAAAATCTGTCTTTATCTACCCCGTCCCTTTGACAAAATGGGTCTCCAACCTTGTTTCGGTTGCCAAGAAACAAGGGACCATCTGTGTTTGTGTTGACTATCGAGATCTCAAAAAAGCTTGTCCCAAGGACAACTACCCTACGCCCTTCATCGACCAAATCATCAATAATTGCGTGGGGAGCGTAATCTTCTCTTTCATGGATGGATTTTCTGGGTATAACCAGATTGAAATCTTACCTGCTGATCAACATAAGACAACCTTTATCTGCCCGTGGGGAACATTCACCTATCGAAAGTTACCATTTGGCCTCAAAAATGCTGGTGCCACTTTCCAGCGGGCCATGTCGTATGCTTTCCACGATATCAAGCATATCGTGGAGCCTTACCTCGACGATTTACCCGCCCACTCATCCAATCGATCTGATCACATTGATCACTTGCGGGCGATTTTTCTTCGATGTCGGTTCTACCCTATTCGCTTGAACCCACACAAGTGCATTTTCGCTGTCGAATCCGGTCGACTCCTTGGTTTCATTATCTCTAAATATGGGATCAGGGTGGATCCCTTAAAGATCAAGGCCATTCTAGCCTTAACCCCACCTACCAATTTAACCCAACTCCAAATTTTGCAAGGCAAAGCAAACTTCCTTCACCGTTTCATCTGCAACTATGCCGAGATAACTAAAGGATTCATGCGGTTACTGCAAAACAACACCCCTTTCATCTGGGATGACACTGCCCAACGTTCATTCAATGCTCTCAAGCATGCCTTGACCCACGCTCCCTTGTTACACCCTCCAGAGTACACAAAGGACTATATCCTTTCCTTGGCCACCTCCACTTCCACTATTGCAATGGTGTTAGTTTAGGAAGACCCCAACGATGAAGAACATGTGATTTATTACCTGAGCAAGAGTCTATCTAGACCCGAACTCTGATATTCACATGTCAAGAAACTGGCTCTGGCAGCCGTCATCGTTGTCCAGAGATTCCACCATTACATCTTATTACACACCACCATGGTGATCATGGACTCCAACCCCATGTACCATGTCTTGACACGTCAAGTACTTGGGGGAAAATATTCTAAATGGATCGTTATTCTTTAGGAATTCGATCTTGAGTTTACGAAGGCCAAAGCCAAAAAATCCCTGGTGTTTGCAAAGCTTATTTGTGCTCTCCCTCGTGCCAATGAAAACATTGAACCTAGAGATTCTCTCCCCGATGAATCTCTCTTTCTCATCAGCACCTCCGATCCTTGGTACGGAGACATTCTCCTCTACCTTCAAACCTAACGTTTTCAGCCCAACATTTCTCGCGAAGAGCGTCGACGCATTCGTCACCACTCTTGGCATTATCTCATCATCGGAGACACCTTGTATCTCCATGGTATCGACACCATCCTTTGACAATGTCTGATTCACGAAGAGGCTGAATGCATTTTGAACGATTGTCACCTTGGTACCTGTGGCGGTCACCTTTTCGGGATGGCCACAGCCCACAAAATCCTATGTGTCGGCTACTTTTGGCCCTCGATTTTCAAGGATTGCATCGAGGCCGTCAAAAAATTCCCACCCTGTCAAGTCTTTAAAAAGAAGGTACGCACCCACCCTACTGCACTACACCCTATTATCTCCATCGACCCCTTTTCCAAGTGGGGTATCGATTTCATGCAGTGTAAGCCTACCTCAGTCGGGGGGCACGGTTATATCATCGTCGCCATCGACTACTTCACCAAATGGGATGAGGCTATGTTGACCTTCCTGAACGATGGTCGTACTGCAACTCTGTTTCTTTTCAACCATATCATAACTCATTTTGGTATACCACGTTCCATTGTCACTGATCATGGTGCACACTTCAAGAACCAAATGATGAGCGAATTACATGTCAAATTGGGTTTTCTCCATGAAAACTCATCCCCTTACTACCCTTAGGCCAATGGACAAGTTGAGGCTATCAACAAAGTCCTGAAAACCATGATCCAATGCATGGTAGGGGAAAACAAGACATCGTGGCATTTACAACTTTTCTCCACTCTCTGGGCTTATCGCACTTTTGTGAAAACTTCAACTGGATTTACTCCTTTCCAGTTGGTGTATGGCATTGAAGCCATTCTACCAATCGAGTGTGAAATTCCATCACTCAAACTGAAAGTAGAACTCCTGCCCCATACTTCTACTGAAGAAGAACGATTCTTGTATCTATCCAAGCTGGATGAAACATGTCGTGATGTTGCTCTCATTAATGAGGCACATCAAAAACGAATTAAGAGTCAATATGACAAATCCATCCACCCTCAGACTTTTGCGGAAGGAGACTTAGTCCTCGTTTATGACCAAGCTCACGATAAATTGGGGACAGGAAAGTTAGAACCTTTGTGGCACGGTCCTTACATCGTGAAACGTTTTCTACACAAAGGTGCCTACGAATTAGTAGATCATGATGGAATTTCCCTGGGAGAGCCCTGAAATGAGATTTACCTTAAAAGGTACTATGCTTAGATTACCTAGCATTTGTACTTTGTACATTATTGTATTTTAGTTTGGTGTGTCTATTTCTTTCACATGCTTGAGTCTTTACC